>CAWUFW010029582.1:0-18768 GCA_963921515.1 Calotriton arnoldi
ATGCCAGTGGTTAAGGACTTTTAGAGGGCCTAAATAAAGTCTATCCTCCAGTGAGGGCTCCATCTCCCTCTTGGGAACTCAATATCGTTCTCTCCAAGTTAATGGGCCCTCCTTTTGAACCTATACATAAGGCCTCGCTGCAACATCTTTCTTGGAAGACTGCATTCCTTGTGGCAATCACGTCTGCTCGCAGGGTGAGCGAGATACAGGCTTTGTGCTCGTCGGAGCCTTATCTCGTTTTTCATGCAAACAGAGTGGTACTAAGAACTCACCCGAAGTTCCTTCCGAAAATGGTCTCGGAGTTCCACATCAACCAGTCGATCACTCTTCCCACTTTCTTTGTGAACCCTGTCACACCTGCTGAGAAGGCATTACATTCACTGGATCTTAAAAGGGTGTTGAAGTTTTATCTGGATAAGTCTAAAACTGTACGCAACACTGACAGATTGTTTGTTAATTACGGACCATTGAACACTGGCTCTCCGGCCTCTAAAGGTCCATTTCTAGGTGGATTGTGTCATGCATTATGCTATCTTATCAGCTAGCACACAAACAGCTCTCAGGCAGGCCGAGAGCACATTCTACAAGAGGAAAAGCAGCTACAATAGCTATGCTGAGTAAAGTTCCTATTCAAGACATATGTAAAGCAGCCACATGGCGTTCGGTGCACACTTTTGCACGCCATTATTGACTTGATTCTGACACTCAAGCTGATGCTAGGGTTGGCCAGGCATCCTTGAGGAACTTATTTGGGTAATATAAGTTGGATTGGTTGGCATGATATAATGGTATTCACCCGCGGAGTATGGGGATGGCTTGCTACTCTATTCAGTGCTTATGACTATTGATGAGTATCCCCTGGAAGAGAAGGATAAGTTACTTACCTGTAATCCTAGTTCTCTTCCAGGGGTATACTCATCAAAGTCATAAGCAACCCTCCCTCCTCCCCGGACGAATACCATGTTCATGTGAGATGTATCTGTTACCCATACTGTGATCACACTGTTTACGCCGTCCAAAAGAACTGACCTAACTGTCACCTGTAGTGCATGATGGGAGCCTGAGGGTTCCAAGAGGTCTTAAAGGCACGGCGCCAGTTTTTCCTAACTGTTCTATATGCAGCCTCTCTAGGCTGACCTGCCTCTATGGTCTTACCCCTTTTACCTTTGAAAATAAAGGTTGTGTTGTTTCAAAGCAAACCAAAGTGGTTTACTTGTTTTAATCATGATTATATCATGGGGTATGTTTATTTGTTGTTCAAATTTAAAAGGTTTTACATGCAATGAGGCAGGTTTTCTGAGCCTAGTATATAATATCAGGCTGCATATATGTTTGTTTTATGCATATCACCTATATATATATATATATATATTTACTTATATGTGTTTATGGATATATATGTAGGTATATGCATATTATTGGCTATTGCTCCGGGGTCCCCGCACGTGGGCGGGACTATTCAGTGCTTATGACTTTGATGAGTATACCCCTGGAAGAGAACTAGGATTACAGGTAAGTAACTTATCCTTACTGCCCTTCTCACAATGATTCCTACCTCTGCAAAAAGTTTCTCTGTCGTTGATTTGAAAAATGCGTTCTTCAGTATACCAATTCACACAGATAGCCTTTATTTATTTGGTTTTACACTAGCTAGCAGAAGTTTTAGATTCTGTCGCGCTCCTCAGGGCAATACTGAGAGCCCTAGTATATACAGTCAAGCCTTGAAAGCCCAATTGGATTCCCTCATGCTTTCTCCAGGTAATGTATTGCTCCAGTACGTGGATGACATACTGATTGCTTTTGGCACTGAACAGGGATGCAAGGACAGTACGGTTAAGTTGTTGCTCATCATGGACATAAGGTGTCCCTTTCCAAATTTCAATATTGTCTACAGAAGGTAACCTATTTAGGTCACTTACTGTCCAAGGAAGGAAGGAGATTGACACCTGAGCGCATTAGCGTCATTGTTAAAATGCCCATCCCTAAAACACAGAGGGATGTACGAGCCTTCATTGGCATCACTTCCTACTGTCGACATTGGATCCCTAATTACTCATTACAAATAAAGTGCTTATGGGCACTAACCACTAAAGATGTGCATGAGCCCCTGCCTTGGACGCATGAATGTCAGCAGTCTTTTGTGCAATTAAAGGTTGTGCTTTGCTCTGCTCCTGTGCTTGGCATGCCTCACTACGCGAAGCCGTTCGTGTTGTACGTACACGAGACAGCTGGTTGTGCGCTTTCTGTTTTAACACAGGCCTTTGGAGGTAAGCAACGGCCGTGTGCTTATTTTTCCACTTTGCTTGACCCAGTCGCCAGAGCCCTCCCGAGCTGTCTAAGAGCGGTCGCGGCTGTTGCTATCTCTATAAGGCAGTCGGCTGGGCTCGTACTTGATACTGACCTCAAAGTCATGGTACCGCATGCTGTGGACACCCTCTTGAATAAGACCAAGACACAGCACCTTACCAGTGCACGTCTGACCGGTTAAGAACTAACTCTTTTTGCCCCGCATATTACGATCTGAAGATGTGCCACTCTGAACCCTGTCTCCTTACTACCCCTCCCTTCTGAGAGCACAGAAACAGACATACATGATTGCCTTTTTTGGACAGAAGAAGAGACGACGGGACGGGTAGACCTGACTGATGTTCCCTTATCTGACCCCCCAAGGGGAACTATATGTCGATGTCTCTTGTTTCAAATTACCGGATGGCACTACCACTGCAGCATATGCACTCACTACACTGCATACAGTAGTTGAGACGTCACGAGTTCCCTATCAGTTGGCCCAAGCTGCAGAACTAGTTGCCCTTATTAGAGCTTGTGAGTTGAGCAAGGGATTGGCTGTCAATATTTATACTGAAAGCCAATACGCCTTTGGGGTCGCCCATAATTTTGCCCGCTCTGGGCGGAGAGAGGGTTTCTCACATCTCATGGAACACGCATTCAGAATGGGCCCCTTATACATAGGCTTTTGTCTGCTCTGACACTCAATAAGAAATTGGCCATAATCAAGTCCAGTGCCCATAAGGCAATTACTGATGACGTTGGAAGGGGAAATGCATTTGCGGATCAGACAGCTAAGGAGACAGCTCAAACAAAGATGAAAAGGATGTTTGTAGCGGGTCCTGCCAGATGAGTACCCGAGGCCACCATGTTTGAGGATACTCTAGACAATATGGAAGAGATACAGAATGAGGCAACGATTGAGGAGTTGGCAGTATGGCAGGAAAGCACAACACGCTTAGATGACGATGGGTGCTGGACGGATAAGTCAGGGAAACAGAGATGGATGTTACCAGATGCATATGTCCTCCCTGTGGTCACTATGGCACACGGGCCAGCCCACATTAGAGGAAAGGGTATCTGCAAATTGTTAGATCCTGTATGGCAGAACGACAACATTCCCAAAGTTGCTGCTCACTTTGTAAAGTACTGTATTATATGCATGATGTATAATCCTGGAAAAGGCACCCCTACACCCCTTGGTAATTTTGCACCGCCTTCCTTCCCTTTCGAGGTTCTCCAGATGGATTTCATCGAAATGGAACGAGTCAACAATCTGAAATATGTGTTAGTTGTTGTTTGTGCATTCAGTAAATGGATTGAGGCTTACCCCACTAAAGAGAACACAGCCATGGCGACGGCGAAGGCACTCCTAAAGGAGTTCTTCCCGCGTTTTGGTTTGCCCCGTTTGATTTGGAGTGTCAATAGAAGTCACTTCAATTCAAAGGTCATTCAGCTGGTGTGCGACAGCCTGCACATCAAGCAGAAATTCCATGCTGCAAACCACCCCCAGTCACCAGGCCTGGTTGAGAAGTACAACAATACTCTCAAACTAAAACTGGCAAAGATCAAAGAGAGCACAGGATTGCAGTGGCCAGATGCTTTACCATTAGCCCTTTTGTCTACAAGAGCTACGGCACACTCTAGGACAGGATTGTCACCGTACAAGGTCGTGTTTGGACGCCTGGTGAATGTATGGGGCTTCCCGCGACCTCGTCGATTTTCTGAAATAGAATACCCTTTACTTGTGGATTATTTATATGAGTTGACTAAACATTTGCGCTCTATTCACCAACAGATTCATGAAGCTTTGCCACCAGCTCCAGAGGGGCCAGGCCACAACATCCAGCCCAGTGACTATGTTCTAGTGAAGAGCTTTCAGAGGAAGGGAAGTTTGGAGCCGTTTTGGAAGGGGCCTGTTCAGGGCCTCCTCGCTACTCGAACGGCAGTGAAGGTGGACGGCCGGAAGAACTGAATGCACTCTAACACCTGCAGAAGAGTGCCCCTCCCGTTGCCCTATGATCAGTGGGTGCTTGATTGGATTGGCGATTCTGAGACGGAGCAAGTACCTCGTTTTGTTCCCTTCTCAGATGCCCGACTGACGTGGGTGCCCACAGAGGAGGAGAGCAACGCAGTGTTGAACGAGGCAATACCACCTGAGATCAAGGCCATTCAGGAGCCCCAGCCTGCTGCCCCTCTGTGCTTGAGCCCCGGCCCCTTGGCCCCTCTGTATCTGAGCCCCTTTTTGAAGACCCCTCTGTCCCTGGAGCAGTCAGGTACAATATGCGCCCCGACGGAGGAACAGTGCACCAAAGGAAAAGTCAAGATTAGCAGGGATGGACTCGACAAGTTAGGCCACAGTAGAGTAGGGAGAGGTGACATTGTTGCATTGTTTGAACATTGAACAGGATTGCTCGAGTGTGCTCCTTTTGGGAAAGGGAGTTCATCATTCTGTGCGGCGTGGGATTTCTCCAAAGAGTTAGGATCGCCTAGCTCCAACGCTGGTGCTCAATAGCGCCAGTACTTGATGAGCGATAGGAGTCTACCAGCGAGGCTCTGATGGACGCTGGGAACAATTGCCTTTTTCTTGCTTTCTCAATCGTTGGCTCCATTACATGACCTTTTCCTCTGGTTTAAAAATGTACCCATTTGTTCGCCCCATTATGGACGAAGAACAGCCCTTTGCGAACCCACATTTTAGGCAGGGTGGTTCTGGTTGGTCCAGCTGGTCTATCAAGAGTAAAATAGTTTTTGTAGTAATTATCCTGATCTTTTTGCTAACGGTACTTGGAATAGTGTGGTTCCTCGAGGAGAAATATCCTGTGCACTCTTTGATTGGTACAACGCCTGCTCCCCCAAATGTGTGTAACAGCCCTATTCTTCCTATTCTCAAAAAGGCATCCCCAGACTTCCCCGATGATACTGTGGCAGATGTTTATCGTTTTGTGATTGATTTGCGTGCAGTGAACAAAATAGTGGTTCCTCAGTTCCCAGTGGTCCCTGACATTACTGCCCTTCTCACAATGATTCCTTCCTCTGCAAAATGTTTCTCTGTCGTTGATTTGAAAAATGCATTCTTCAGTATACCAATTCACACAGATAGCCTTTATTTATTTGGTTTTACACTAGCTAGCAGAAGTTTTATATTATGTCGCGCTCCTCAGGGCTATACTGAGAACCTTAGTATATACAGTCAAGCCTTGAAAGCCCAATTGGATTCCCTCATGCTTCCTCCAGGTACTGTATTGCTCCAGTATGTGGATGACATACTGATTGCTTTTGACACTGAACATGGATGCAAGGACAGTACCGTTAAGTTGTTGCTCACCATGGACATAAGGTGTCCCTTTCCAAATTTCAATATTGTCTACAGAAGGTAACCTATTTAGGTCACTTACTGTCCAAGGAAGGTAGGAGATTGACACCTGAGCGCATTAGCGCCATTGTTAAAATGCCCATCCCTAAAACACAGAGGGATGTACGCGCCTTCATTGGCATCACTTCCTACTGTCGACATTGGATCCCTAATTACTCATTACTAATAAAGTGCTTATTAGCACTGACCACTAAAGATTTGCATGAGCCCCTGCCTTGGACGCATGAATATCAGCAGTCTTTTGAGCAATTAAAGGTTGCGTTTTGCTCTGCTCCTGGGCTTGACATGCCTGACTACGCGAAGCCGTTCATGTTGTACGTACACGAGACAGCTGGTTGTGCGCTTTCTGTTTTAATTCAGGCCTTTGGAGGTAAGCAACGGCCGTGTGCTTATTTTTCCGCTTTGCTTGACCCAGTCGCCAGAGCCCTCCCGAGCTGTCTAAGAGCGGTCGCGGCTGTGGCCATCTCTATAAGGCAGTCGGCTGGGCTCGTACTTGATACTGACCTCACCGTCATGGTACCGCATGCTGTGGACACCCTCTTGAATAAGACCAAGACGCAGCACCTTACCAGTGCACGTCTGACCGGTTATGAACTAACTCTTTTTGCTCGCATATTACGATCAAAAGATGTGCCACTCTGAACCCTGCCACCTTACTACCCCTCCCTTCTGAGAGCTCTGAAACAGACAAACATGATTGCCTTTTTTGGACAGAAGAAGAGACGACGGGACGGGTAGACCTGACTGATGTTTCCTTATCTGACCCCCAAGGGGAACTATATGTCGATGTCTCTTGTTTCATATTACCGGATGGCACTACCACTGCAGCATATGCACTCACTACACTGCATACAGTAGTTGAGATGTCACAAGTTCCCTATCAGTCGGCCCAAGCTGCAGAACTAGTTGCCCTTATTAGAGCTTGTGAGTTGAGCGAGGGATTGGCTGTCAATATTTATACTGAAAGCCAATACGCCTTTGGGGTCGCCCATAATTTTGGGCGGCTCTGGGCGGAGAGAGGGTTTCTCACATCTCATGGAACACGCATTCAGAATGGGCCCCTTATACATAGGCTTTTGTCTGCTCTGACACTCAATAAGAAATTGGCCATAATCAAGTGCAGTGCCCATAAGGCAATTACTGATGACGTTGGAAGGGGAAATGCATTTGCGGATCAGACAGCTAAGGAGACAGCTCGAACAAAGATGAAAAGGATGTTTGTAGCGGGTCCTGCCAGGTGGGTACCCGAGGCCACCATGTTTGAGGATACCTTAGACAATGTGGAAGAGATACAGAGTGAGGCAACGATTGAGGAGTTGGCAGTATGGCAGGAAAGCACAGCACGCTTAGATGAGGATGGGTGCTGGACGGATAAGTCAGGGAAACAGAGATGGATGTTGCCAGATGCATATGTCTTCCCTGTGGTCACTATGGCACACGGGCCAGCCCACATTAGAGGAAAGGGTATCTGCAAATTGTTAGATCCTGTATGGCAGAACGACAACATTCCCAAAGTTGCTGCTCACTTTGTAAAGTACTGTATTAAATGCATGATGTATGATCCTGGAAAACGCACCCCTACACCCCCTGGTAATTTTGCACCGCCTTCCTTCCCTTTCGAGGTTCTCCAGATGGATTTCATCGAAATGGAACGAGTCAACAATCTGAAATATGTGTTAGTAGTTGTTTGTGCATTCAGTAAATGGATTGAGGCTTACCCCACTAAAGAGAACACATTCAGGGCGACGGCGAAGGCACTCCTAAAGGAGTTCTTCCCGCGTTTTGGTTTGCCCTGTTTGATTTGGAGTGTCAATGGAAGTCACTTCAATTCAAAGGTCATTCAGCTGGTGAGCGACAGCCTGCACATCAAGCAGAAATTCCATGCTGCAAACCACCCCTAGTCAGCAGGCCTGGTTGAGAAGTACAACGGTACCCTCAAACTAAAACTGGCAAAGATCAAAGAGAGCACAGGATTGCAGTGGCCAGATGCTTTACCATTAGCCCTTTTGTCTACAAGAGCTACGGCACACTCTAGGACAGGATTGTCACCGTACGAGGTCGTGTTTGGACGCCTGGCGAATGTATGGGGCTTCCCGCGACCTTGTCGATTTTCTGAAATAGAATACCCTTTACTTGTGGATTATTTATATGAAATGACTAAACATTTGCTCTCTATTCACCAACAAATTCATGAAGCTTTGCCACCAGCTCCAGAGGGGCCAGGCCACGACAGCCAGCCCAGTGACTATGTTCTAGTGAAGAACTTTCAGAGGAAGGGCAGTTTGGAGCCGCGTTGGAAGGGTCCTGTCGGTCCTCCTCACCACTCGAACGGCAGTGAAGGTGGACGGCCGGAAGAACTGGATGCACTCTAACAACTGCCGAAGAGTGCCCCTCCCGTTGCCCTATGATTGGTGGGTGCTTGATGGGATTGGCGATTCTGAGACGGAGCAAGTACCTCGTTTCGTTCCCTTCTCAGATGCCCGACTGACGTGGGCGCCCACAGAGGAGGAGAGCAACGCAGTGATGAACGAGGCAATACCACCTGAGATCAAGGCCATTCAGGAGCCCCAGCCTGCTGGCCCATCTGTGCTTGAGGACCGGCCCCTTGGCCCCTCTGTATCTGAGCCCCTTTTTGAAGCCCCCTTTGTCCCTGGAGCAGTCAGGTACAATACGCGCCCCGAAGGAGGAACAGTGCACCAAAGGAAAAGTCAAGATTAGCAGGGATGGACTTGACAAGTTAGGCCACAGTAGAGTAGGGAGAGGTGACATTGGTGCATTGTTCGAACATTGAACAGGATTGCTCGAATGTGCTCCTTTTGGGAAAGGGAGTTCATCATTCTGTGAGGCGTGGGATTTCTCCAAAGAGTTAGGATCGCCTAGCTCTACCGCTGGTGCTCAATAGCGCCAGTACTTGATGAGCGATAGGAGTCTGCCAGCGAGGCTCTGATGGACGCTGGGAACAATTGCCTTTTTCTTGCTTTCTCAATCGTTGGCTCCATTACATGACCTTTTCCTCTGATTTAAAAATGTACCCATTTGGTCGCCCCATTATGGAAGAAGAACAGCCCTTTGTGAATCCACATTTTAGGGAGGGTGGTTCTGGTTGGTCCAGCTGGTCTATCAAGAGTAAGATAGTTTTTGTAGTAATTATCCTGATCTTTTTGCTAACGGTACTTGGAATAGTGTGGTTCCTCGAGGAGAAATATCCTGTGCACTCTTTGATTGGTACAACGCCTGCTCCCCCCGAGCATATGTTCGTTACTTTGGCTCCTCACAAGGGCGAGCACAGAAAAACGTATGTTCATAATGTTTTCTTACAGATGCTTCACCAGGCCCATAATACATCGAATGTAACTAATTGCTGGATTTGTGGACTGCTCCCTTCTGTGACCCATAAGAATGATATATTACTGTCCATGCCATTTTCTTATCTCGGGAGTTGTGAGTCCTGGTTTCAGTTGTTCACTATGGTGTGTACTCATTACCATTCAGACACCATGAATATGACCTATGCTGATTATGACACTGTGTTAGAATATATACGAGTTCATCAAGGGTTTACTCCAGGAGAGCAAGGGGCCCCTGATACCTTGTCTCCGACAGCCTGTATGAATGTATATGAGAGCGAAAAAAAGTAACATGGCCTCGAAATGAAATGATGGATTTTCAGGGCTTTAATGTCACTGAATATTTTAAGTCTTTCCAGATGCGCAATATTACTCAGGATGAAGCAATGCCGGTATCAGTAGTTAACACAACAGCCAGTTTTTGTGTTCAAGGCTTTGGGAATGTTAACATGGGAAGGAGTAATTGCAATTATACTTATAAGTTGAGCACGACTAATAGCCCACCTGTACTTCCACCTCATAATGTTTATTTTGTTTGTGGGTCCCAGGCTTATGTTTGGCTTCCTAGGGGGTGGTCTGGTATATGTTATGTCTCTCCACCGGTGTATATAGCACCGTCCACCTACCATAGGGATCACAGATTGCGGTGTAGGGATGCCCATCTCTCCCGTATTAGAAGGGTCATCAATACAGAAGACATTGATCAGACAGACACTACTCCGCAGCAGTTTACTGATGCTATGAAGGGTATTGTTCCCTTCTGGGGCCCTATGTCCAATAGCCTTAATAGTCGTTGCCTCACCAGGGTGGTGGAAGGAGTAATTAATACCACAGCTGGAATTCTGACTAATATTACAGCTGAGCTCCAGGCTACGAGACTCGTTGCCCTTCAGAACAGGATGGTGTTAGACGTCATCCTTGCTGATCGGGGTGGGGCCTGCCGCGTCATTGGCAGAAGTTGCTGTGTATACATACCGGACCACGCTCTGAATGTATATGCTGCAATACAGAAGTTGCACAGGCTTGCATCTGACATTCACCAAGAGAATGGTACCTGGACTTTCTCTGGTTGGTTCTGGGGTTTAATAACATCCTGGGGATGGAAAATTCTTCTTGTTCTCTGAGCCATAGCAGGTGTTATTTTTACATGTTGTCTATGCATACATTGTCTCCCGGCTTGCTGTGCTTATTGTGTTGGAAAGTTGACCCCCACTCCTAAGACCCCAATACCTGATGCTAAATCCTCGTCCATGATGGAGCAGGCTGTGTATGATTTGATGTCCATCGATGAGGGCATCTTTGAATATTAACAATGTGCGAATTATCATGTTTTACTGATGCTTTTCTTATTATGTGAGTAATGATACGCCTTCTAGCATTAGACAAAATTGTTAGCAAATGCTAAAAGGAGGGTCTGTTGAACTGAGAATGCGTCTAGCCGACTCCTTCTAGCATTATGGGAGTTAAGTTAGCATTTGCGGCACCATTTTGTACTCAGCCGCCATTTTGTACCATGATTGAAAATAAGCTCCTGCCTCATAATGTTTGCCTCAGCAGAAAAGCAGCTCTGATTGTTTCTCTTTAGTATTATCCAAGGTTGAGTTCCACTGCCTTAATGAATAGATCGTTCTGTCTCTGCATACCTTTCCTCTTGAGTAAGCCCTGCTCCCACCCTAGAGAGACGAGCACTGGCAAAGTAACCTTGAAACTAAGATAGCATGTACCCGTTCTCAAGATGGTAGCTGGCCTTTCTGTACTCCCTTTGTTCCTTAGTGCCCAGGCTGGAAAATTCCAGTCTGGGTGGATTTCAGAGGTGTTGGAAATGTATATTTCGTGTTACCGTGTGGACGGGGGTCAGTCCCTCGGCAGCTATCTAAGGACACTGGTCAGCCCGGACTCCGCTCGAGCGAATACTAATAAAATAACTTTGGTTTGCATTCTCTACTGTCTGACCGACTTTTCATTTGTATGGAAGGCTGAGAGGTGGTCGCAAGTGACCCAGGTGGCCCTAATCGGGTCACTTCCTTCACAATGCGCACAGTTTATTTAGGTTTCAGGCTGTTCTCCGCGGTTTTTAATATCGTAAAATTAAACTATGAAACTTTGCTATCTGCAACGGTCATTAAATTAAAATCATGGAATAAGCTGGCACTTATCATTATTGGACGAGTGAATTTAATCAAAATGAATATTTTGCCCAAATTTCTTTATTTGTTTAGGGCAATCCTGTTGAGGGTCCCGGATTCTTTTTTTAGGCGGCTGGAAGGCGCTATTAGCAGCTTCATCATGGGTTACAGGCGGACTAGGCGCGCTGGCCAACTTTTGAAATCTTCTTATGAAACAGGAGGGCTCTCACTCCCGGATTTCAAATTGTACCTTTGGGCCACTTTAACTGGTCGCTTGCACAGTCTATTGACATATGGTGAACCAAATCTAACACCACTTTATTATCAGCTCGCTGTGGGAGCAGAAGCTAGGCTTTTGTTTGTCGACTAGATGATCCAAATTATTACAAGAGGGTAAGTTTTAAAGTACTCAAGGATATCATTTATATTTGGAGGGGGATTTGTAAGAAATATTCTATTGGCTTTATCAACAAGGAGACTCCCATATGGGATAATCCTGCCTTTTCCTATATCTCCCGGGATCTAACCTGTAGTGTATGGGCAGACTGTGGAATTACAAAAATGGGCCAATTATTTGATTTAAATGGTTTTAGATCCTTCTCAGATCTACGAGATACTTATCAATTACCCCATCACTCATTTTTTAACTACCTTCAGCTGAGGGACTACATGCGAATTGGTCATGGACGTATGGAGGGCATCGACAGCTCAGAGGTTTCCTCGTATTATTTCAAGTCCGGTATTAAACCTACTATAAGCATGATGTATCAGGTATTTTCACAGTTTGCTATAGATGATACTCTGCTTTTGGCTGCAAAATGGAGTAGACTTCTCTCATCAGAGGTCGCAGCCGGAGAGATTCAGATGGCTTTAAATTTGCTGGATCGGTCTGTACACTCCATCAATCTCAAGCTACAACAATGGTGCATGCTGTGTTTTTTATACTATGCCCCAGATGTAATTTTAAAATGGGGAGCAACTCCCACTACAGACAGGGCAGATAGAACGAGATGTCCTAAGTGTAAACTTCTTGCTGCTGATGTCCTTCACATGTTTGTACTCTGTTCCTGTTTACAAAAATTCTGGGAAGGGGTAACAAACTATATGTCACTAAGTCTCAGCTTTCCTGTGCAACTGTCGGTTATAGAGAAAATGATGGGTGTTAAAGATGAATTGGAAGCGGGTTCACAGAAACTAGTTATGATCATGTTGGTATCTGCCCGACTTTGTATTGCTCGAGCTTGGGTCTCAGAGGATGCTCCTAAAGATACAGAATGGTGCCCCCTTCTCTATCAAATATATGAATTGGAGCTCACTTTGGCTAAAGCAAGAGGCTTTTCCTCATTGCTAAAGTTTGATAGAATCTGGAAGAATTTTAGATGGGATCTTATCAATGCAGTTAATGAATAATTGGATCATAAAATGGTTTAACCTATTATGTAAGCAAGCTCCTGTAAATATATTATAATTCCTCAGCCAGTTTATTAATGAATCTATGTGCCAAGAACGAATTATTGATGGAGATTAATTGATTTTACTGTCCCTACTTGACTGTCTTTTCTTGATGTTTTATCCTGTATGAATTGCATCCATTTATCGGTTTTGTGCTATGACTTGAAAAATTTAACCCAAAAAAAAAAATGATCCAACGCGCATGTGCGTCATATCATGCATGCGCTGAATAACGCATGCGGTAAATAGTACATGCGTTATTTACCATATGAGGTACTTACTGCATGCAAAAGTTATTGAACATCTGTGAATACCCATATTGTTGGGTACGCAAAAAAAAATATTCAATTGCCATTCATCCTGCAGAATCGTTGTTTAGTGATATGGTGTGATATTTAGCACCATACTCATAATCAGGGCCTATGTATCGTGTTTTCCATACTCATTACATTAGGAAAACAAATCTACTGTTCATTGTATTTGCATAACCACACCTTCGTAATCCTATTTCAAAGTCTGGCCTTGTTAGAATGAGTGTTAAATGCATTCAGATTGTCATGGTAAAGACACACTTATGCTTTACTCTGAACATAGGGAACATTCCACACACGAACAAGAAGACACAATGGCCTTCTTAGCTAACACCCCACTAGCATATAAATTTAAAGTTGCTGCTTGGTCATCTAGCCACATGTTCACTAAACATTACAGTGTGGACATTCAGGCCCGATGAGAGGTACAAGTCAGCCAAACTTTACTAAAAACATTGTTCTACATGACTTCCACTGTCACTTACAAGCCACTTCTTTAAGGATGGGGAGATTGCTTTTCGGTCTATGCACTGCAAGTGATCCACAGAAGCACTTGCTGCAAATGGAAAACTTCTGGGGCAATCAGTTTGCAGCATATAATGCTGTAAATTTACATGCACCCTACCCACCTCCCCTAATGCAAGCTCCTGGTACCATGTGTCGTAACATTGATACCATTTACTGACTCTATTAATAGATGTTTCTTTTCCAGTTTAAAGACATTATAATGCTTCACATCTCCACATACACACTTATCCATAGGGGAAAAGTGCAATCTGAGATGGAGTTTGGTGTCTGGTGGGCTATAACTTTCAGAGGAGATATCATGAGTGAAAGGGCTGGACACATAAGTTCTAGACCTGTTCTAATGTCACAATCCGATGGTTCTTTTTCGAAGCATGAAAGTGTAAAGGGGAGGAAAGTCATTAGGAGACCAATCAATTAGTCAGTAATTCACTTGGACACATAGTAACCACGGCAACTACTTAAGGTTAGTTTGAATTATTACAAAGCCAAAAATAACTGAGCATAAAGACATCTCAAGAGTGTAGAAATACATAGGAATTAGCATGAAGCCAAATCTGCGTATCCAGTTTAGACGATGCAGCATAAGCAACACGATTAGTTCAATAAGTAAAATACAGAAGATCAGGAAGCATGAGTCCAAGGTTTCCTGCATCAAGGGTTGGTGAGTGAAAAGCATTAAATCTATCACTGCTCTAGCACTAAAGTAACATCCTTAGCTAAGCATTTTCAGAAAGAAGGATAAAAGGTGTCAGCACATGGAGTCTTCCTAAGAAGTCTCTCAACGATCAATGGGTCAAGTAGCATAAAGCTACAGAGCTCGTATTATGATGCTCTCTCTCTCTGAAGGCAAAAAGAAGAAGTGGCACACTATCCCTAACTTCAACAGCAAGTTATCCATAGGTAGCATTACCAGGATCCAGTGCGAGTCACGCCATCTGCTCTCGGTACAGCCATGAAGGTTATTTTCCACGAGACAACGGTGTTCTTTCCTTGATACAAGTTGCCCTTGGTTCCCAGGCCTTCTCCTCCTGTGTGAAGCACAACGACCTTCCTTTATCGGCGGCTCAAGCCACACGATTAAAAACTTCTTTTCTCCTTGCCTGACTAATAAAACAAAGACATTCTAACTACCAAGAGCGCTTCTTCACCTGCAACACAAAACATGAGAAAGAACAAATTCCATAGTATACATGAAATTTAGACTGTTAATTCTAAAGTGAGAGTTTTCAGGGAACTGCCTTTGAGGCCTACAAGATTCAGCTAACATAAGAAAGCATCATATAAGCTTCACAAATTCACTAAACATTAAGGCACTTTCAACTAATATATGTACCTACATATGAAATGACACGATTAATATGCACATTGAATACATAAACGGTAGTCAGTTGCACAACACGAGTTCTTCATGTTAATGTTTTCTGCTAGTCACGTTCATTTTCTACGTTAATTCTCCATGCTACTTTTCAATGGCCTACAATACATCATGTTTCCATGTTAATACATTTCACGATTCTAACACTTTACGTTAATACAACAAAGGATTATATGCGGGTGCGGTCTACACGTGATTATAATGCACCCCTACAAATAAAATGCGGTTTCCACTCTATAATGAGTCACATCAAAAGCCTGGCATTAGATGGCAGGGGTGTACTCAGCATGTGAATCTACAGCACTAAAAGCAGCAAATCTATTGTTAGGGCAACAACATTTTTGATATTGTACTCCTGCTTTCAGTAATTCTGTGCAGCTTTCGACTCAGTGGATTTCTGTTGCTTATGGGGCAAATTGTCATCTCTAGGCATGCTCTCTGCCATGATGCTCCTCATAAAAAATGCCCCGAAATGGTATCCCTGAAGGAATAGATCTTCTGCCTTTTGATAGTCTAGTGTTTCCAGGCCTGGAATTACCAGGTAGGCAAATACCAGAACCACTGGAGGCAGACATGCACCTGTGGAACTGGTTCCCACTGCTCTCATCCTAAACAAAGGTGGAAACTGTAAACTGCCCCCCTTACCTATGGCAGACTCAATAGACTCTGAACAAACACTGACATTCCACCCAGACCCTTGCAGCATTCTCTTGATCCAATGTATCACCTGCTCCAAGCAGGTGGTATAGTGCATGGCAATTGGCCAGGATTTGGGTTTTTATGTGAAAAAGAAACCAGTAAAACCAGGTCCATGGATGATTATTCTCCATCCCATTTATTCTTTTGTGGAGGCCTGATTTTGGCACAGGAATAGTCGATTGAATTTGAGATTCCAGCATCCCAGGATCCATGATCTAAAAATATATAACTTGTATTGTGTCCTACATTTTTAATTGATAATTTCATTCGGGTACTTGGGCAAAAAGCAGGGTTCTGGGGAAAAGCTGATCGACCAACAAGAATGGTATTTTAAATGTCTTAAAGCAGGAGTGCATATTTTCTCAAATGCTTTTTGCTGCCTAAACTTCCGGAAATCCTGGAAACATTCTCACCTTGCAAATGGGTTCTCGTTGAAAACATTTGATAAACACATCAATGTCCTTCTTGATATGGGCGTTTGTTCCTGCTGGACAGAATGGCAGTGGGACTTCAGCGCAATTGCTGGTGCTGGATTCCTATTGAAGAAAACAAATAAACTTGTAAATATATTTATGAACCTCAGGTATTGCCATTACCAACAATGCATCTGATGAGTATCCTCACTGTCCCTGAGTCTCTGACCCCATAGAAAAGGGAACATCCTACCAGCAGAAAAAACACATGAAAAATGGGGATTAGGAAAGAGAGGAAGACAAAGCGTTCCGATTCTGGTCAGATGACAATAACCCTCCAGGCAGGGTTGTCGTAGAATGATACTAATGTCTGCTCACTACTGTAAATGGAAAGGGCTATTAAAGGTCCTTGACTATTAATGCAACTATATCTTCATCAAATGAAATGCGGCTTCCTAGTCTTCGAAGGTAACATGCGATTGTCGAACGCTGAAAATACCAGCGTCTGCAGAAACATAGAAGACCAGCAGCATTGCAATAGATGGTAAACAAGCAAAGATGAGCGAGATACTCCAAACAGCAATACAGAAACACAAGATAAGAATAAGGAAAAACTATGGAAGGAATCAAGGGAACCAAAAAGGAAGAAGTGAAAGAGCAAAGGTCAGGTGCGAACTGAACTGTAGCATCAGCAAAAAATACCCATGCAGCTATGCAAAGCTACATGATAAATTGGTCTTGTATACTATGACTGCCGCTATTACCCAGGAGGTACTCACACTAATACAGAGTTTATAATCTCCAGTGAAAGTCAGTGGTCTAGATCGTGTTAGACTTGGTGTCTCCTATAGCTTCCCACTTCTTCTCTTGAAGGTGTAACAGTAACTTTTGGTGTTACGTGGTCTACACCAAAAGTATGCCAAATCAGTACCAATACCCTTGTCCCTATTCTTAACATGTAGTTTTAGAGGTAACTTAAAAGGTAAAGCACTCAAGTGTGCAGCTATGAGTAGTGAACTAGCTGCAATAAAAAGCCTTGTATGGTTATATTCTTTATATGCAGGGATGTCTCTTCTGACTTTGTTAAATGCAGGTGTCAAAAAATAATCCCTGTAGCTCTCATTGGTGGTTAGAAGATTGTTATGAACTTAAGCAACTTGAAGACAAAGCATGAAAAGAACAGGTTCTCTCCCTTCCTCTGCAGGTATTTGGGATATCCACCTTTGATTAAGTCAGGGTAGTCTTAGGTTGGAATCCAAAGTTAAGGGATTCAAATTCATTGGTATACTGGCCTATGAATCTCGGTGTATAATTGCAATTATGCAATGGGGACATTGAGCCAGATGTATGAAGGCTTTTTGCAGTTGCAAAGGGTGAATTTGCAGAATTGGGAAATTTGCCACCACAAAAAATGTCTTTAGGTATGTAAGAAACCCACATTTCCATTTGGTAACACATTAACAAATCTCAATTTGGGTTTGCGCCTAGATACCGGAATCGGTATTTGGAAGGGGCATGTTTTGGGCATCAATTGGAAATATCATATCAGAATGCTATGTATTAATTTTTGCCACAAAAATGCAGTCGCAAATTAATGATTTAATGACTACTGAAAGGTGGTAGTAAGGCATTTGCAAATGGGAAATGGTCCTCAAGGGAGCCCTTCTACTTTGGGAATGTTGAGAATTTTTTTTTTAAGAATAGGTTGTGGTTTCATAGACCACAGCCAAGCCTTAAAACATTTTATTTAAACTTTCTGTCCTTTAAGGGAAACGGACTGCATTAAAAAAAATGATCACTTTATTTGGCAGCAATCAGAGATATGGTGGTCTGATGACCTCAGTAGGCCACTATCCATGTGATGACAACGATTCATAGTGGTTGATAATTTATGACCTGCCTCACTGATATTCATGCGGTGCGTTGGATTGCGCCTCACTTTGAGACAAGATTTTGCAAACTGATCTAGTGGTACATAGGTCGGGTCACAAAAAAGGAATGGATTCAGTGAAAGTCAGAGCGCAATTTGTGACAGCGATCACCTACTCCATTCTTTGGACATCTAGCCCTTGGTAAGGAGAGAGCTGTTGTAAAAGTACATCTCCAGAAAGCTAAATTGATATAAATCTTGAAGGCCCTATTGTTTGAAGCGGACTCACAATACATCAGCAGGAAAATTTGACTGGCACACCTAAGCCGTCTCAAAACATGTACCGAAACTAGCTGGTACCTTTGGCATATATTTATAAGGACTAATTTGGGATGAATTCCTTGTGATTGGAATCTGAAATTAGGGCCTATGTACTATTCCCATTTGAAAACCAGAGATGTGCAATTTGCACGTTGCCTGCTTTTCGAATGGGAATGCTATTTGCAATGTGAACTATGTACTAACAAGTCATATCACATATTGTACATTTTAAGTGGGTCACAAAATGACCTGCCTAATGAATATTAATCAGGCAGGCCACAATTGCAAACCCCCTGCATGAATAGAGGCATGCAAGAGATAGCAGGCCTCTATCCCTACATTTGAACTGCCAAACAAGAAACATTTCTTTTATAAGCAGCATGTGTCCATTAAAGGGACTGGTGCATCTTAAAGAAAAACGTTTGTTATTTGTGAAGCCATTGGGGGAGCAGGCAACAGTCCTGTGGACCAGAGCATGCTCAACCTGAGGATACCATCACGATTCCCAAAGAAGATGATGTTCCACGGGGACAGCTTTCCCTTTGAAAATTAGATACCATCCCCTTTGAGGTGTCAATGTCTGATCAATGGTTTAAGACCTCAATTGTGGACACAAGCCATTGATACAGTCCTCCCAGAATTGCATGTAGATCGACGATGCTCC
>CAWUFW010029583.1:0-18767 GCA_963921515.1 Calotriton arnoldi
ACTCCGGTTCTGTGTGGACTACAGGGGACTCAATTCCGTCACCAGGACTGACGCCCACCCCATCCCCAGAGCTGATGAGCTCATAGATCGGTTAGGGGCTGCGCGGTACCTCAGCACGTTTGACTTAACGTCTGGATACTGGCAGATCGCCTTGACTGATGGGGCAAAGAGAGGTCAGCATTCTCCACACCAGATGGGCACTACCAGTTCCGGGTGATGCCCTTTGGGATGAAGAATGCCCCTGCCACCTTTCAGAGGTTGGTCAACCAGGTGTTGGTTGGACTGGAGGATTTCAGTGCCGCCTACCTGGATGACATCGCAGTGTTCAGTGCCCGTTGGGAAGAGCATCTGCGCCACCTCTGGGAAGTGTTGATGGCGCTGCGGAGGGCAGGCCTCACAATCAAGGCGAGTAAGTGCCAGATTGGGCAGGGTTCTGTGGTGTACTTGGGACACCAGGTTGGGAGCGGCCAGGTGGCGCCCCTCCAACCGAAAATTGATACCATTCTGGCTTGGGAGCCCCCAAGACCCAGACAGAGGTGAGAGCCTTCCTAGGACTCACCGGGTATTACCGGAGATTCGTCAAGGGGTATGGCAGCATTGTTGCCCCCTTGACCGAGCTGACTTCCAAGAAGCAGCCCAGGAAAGTGATTTGGACTGACGCCTGTCAAAAAGCTTTTGACACCTTGAAGACTGCCATGTGCACGGCGCCTGTGCTCCAGGCACCCAACTTCTCCAATGAGTTCATTGTTCAAACCGACGCTTCAGAGCATGGTGTAGGGGCTGTTCTATCACAGATCAATGAGGAGGGCCTAGACCAACCTGTAGCCTTCATCAGTAGGAGGTTACTTCCCCGGGAACAGAGATGGAGTGCTATTGAGCGTGAGGCATTTGCTGTGGTCTGGGCACTGAAGAAGCTGAGACCATACCTGTTTGGGACTCACTTCCGGGTTCAGACAGACCACAGGCCCCTCAGATGGTTGATGCAGATGAGGGGTGAGAATCCAAAGCTGTTGAGGTGGTCCATTTCCCTACAGGGGATGGACTTTACGGTGGAACACCGCCCTGGTACAGAACACGCCAATGCTGATGGACTGTCCAGATTTTTCCGCCTTAGCGATGAGAACTCCCTAGGGGTAGGATAGTTCTCCCCACATTTCAGCTGGAGGGGACACGTGTTAGACCTGGCATCCTTGGCGTGGGTCTCCCTTCCATTTTTCATAATGCCTCCACGGTTGCCGATATGTTTTTGCTGGACTAGATGCTCATGGGCACTTTGCCGCTGCTAATCAGTGCCAAAGTGCAAGTGCTCCCTATCGTTAATTGATACATGTATTAGTGACTCCATGATTGGATGATTGGTTTACTTGTCAGTCCCTAGTACAGTGCACTCAGTGTGCCCAGGGCTTGTAAATCCAATGCCGCTGGTGGGCTCGCAGCACTGGTTGTGCCACCCACAGAAGCGGCCTGTAAAATATGTCTCGGGCCTGCCATCGCAGAGCCTGTGTGCAGCCTCGGGCTGCCATGTCGACTTGGTGAGTACACCCACTCACCAGTCCCTAAACCTTCCCTTTACTGCATGTTGGTCACCCCTAAAGTAGGCCCTAGGGCAGGGTGCATTGTAAGTATAAGGTAGGACATGCCCTGGTGTGTGTGGCATGTCCTAATAGTGAATTACAGCCATTTTCGTTTTTCACTATTGCAAGGCTACCTGCTCCCCATAGGCCAGAATGGGCAGACTGACTATTACACCTTATAGTCAGAACTGACCCAGGGAACCTGGTAGAAAAACGAATTTAGTATGCCTGAACTCAGGATGATAAAATACATCTTTTAGTGAAGTTGGTTTTAACATTCTGTGTTCGAAAATACCACTTTTAGAAAGTGGGTATTTTCTTGCCTAACTATCCAAGCCTGCCTCTGCTAGGTTGTGTATTCCTTGTCTGGAGATTGAGTGACAGGGGCTGGGGGTGGCTACAGGAGACAGGGTGAGTCAGCGCAGGTCTGAATAGGGCTGTGCCTGCCTTCCACAATGCTGGCTCCACCTCCTGCCGGGCGGCTGAGCACTCTGCCCCACATTCTGAAAGGAAAGAAGGAGTCAGAAAAACAAAGTGCTCCAGGACTGACCAGAACTGGTTTTGGACTAGGCAGAGGCCTCTCTGCCTCCAGAGAACAAAGAGAATCAGGGTATAAGAGGGGCACCCAGACCCCAGGAAGATTAGATCACTTTTGGGAACAAGAAGAAACCTTTACTGAGGAGCGGAACCAAGAAGAAACTGAGGAGAAACTATCCCTAAGCCTGAAGTGCTGCTTGGGGGATTGGCCTGCAGTGGTTTGCCTGACTGCCAAAGAGAGGAGAAAGGAACTTTTGCTTTGCTGTGACTTTCATCAACTTGTGAAGGATCTCCAAGGGCTTGGAAGAGAGCTTGCCCCCTGACCGAAGTCCCAGGACCATTGGACTTCACCCCTTTGTGAATTGCTGCTGGAAACTCTGTTTCAGTGGCTACAGAGGTAGGGAGCTGTGACCGACTCTCACGACCGACTCGGTGTCCTGCAAGCACCGCATCGAAGCACCGTCTCGCCCTGCAACGCACGGCCCTGGTCTCACCGACTCCGTCAACGAGCCGCTGCCTGCACCGCATCGAGGGACAACGCGTCCTGCAACGCTTCGCTACGCCGAATCGAACTGGTCCGACCGACACGGTCACTGCTGCGGAGTTCGAGTCCTGTGACCGCACCGGAGTTGGGCACCGCTCGCACGCTTTGCGACGCACCGCCCGACTCCGCACCGCTGTCCGGACTGATCGACGCCAGCTCCTGAATCCGGCTCCGCCGCCGCACCGCAACCTGCCAGCACCGCATCGAAGCACCGTCTCGCCCTGCAACGCACGGCCCTGGTCTCACCGACTCCGTCTCGACGACGTCAACGAGCCGCTGCCTGCACCGCATCGAGGGACAACGCGTCCTGCAACGCTTCCATTTTTGCATCGCGACCGCGACGAACAGCCATCCGGCTCGCACGCCCGTGCCTGCCGCTTCAAGTAAAAGGTACTGTGACCGAGTCTGTCTACGCTGTGTTGGCCCGTCTCGACGCGGTCAGCTGGATTTGTTAGACTCTGTTTGTTCTCGACATCGCCATAGCCGGAGGAGGCTACCGACTCGCACAGAACCTTGAATTAAGCCTTTTTGATCAGAACTAAGTATTCTTAACAGTATTGTGGATTATTTTTGTCGTTTATGGTCTTGTGATAAATCTATATAAAGTATACCTATTTTTATAAATATATAACCGGTGTGGTGTCCATTTGTAGTGTTGTCACTTGATTACTGTATGTGTTCACAAATGCTTTACACACTGCCTCTGAACTAAGCCTGTCTGCTCGTGCCAAGCTACCAAGAGGGTGAGCAGGGGTTATTTCGAGAGTGTACCTACTCTCCTGACTAGACGCAAGGGTCCCTATTTGGACAAGGGTACATACCTCTGCCAACTAGAGACCCCCAAATCTAACAATATGCATATTAGTTTCTAATGTGCTAATAGCACCTCCAGGTAGTAGGTGTATTAAGCTACTTTAGCACCCCGTCCTGACTATAGCAATACAATTATTCACACGTACTGTTGTCAATTACAAATACGTTGCTTATATTGATGTGCGGTTGTCTCCCTTGTAGGGACCACTACTACCTATTAGCTATTTTCACATGTTTAAAGATGAGTATAAATGACTCACCAGTTATAAAGCTTACTAAACACAAGCATTTGATCTCTCTTTCTGCTTTTCCCACAGATATCACCAGTACATCGTATTCTTTCAAAAATGAAACTACTGGTGTTGTAGGTTGTATCTGTTTCAAAATTACATTTTTTGAGTTACACCTATTTTTTCACTTTATTACGCAGTACCAACAAAACATCTAGGTCCTGAGGAAGGCCAAAACACTTTGTAGGTCAAACTGGATGAAATATGTAGACCTATTTACCGGACAGATGCAGTTATTATTTCCAAACTGCACATGCACTGTTTTTAATCCTGACACCAAGAGTTAATTAATAAAGCCTTTTTTCTCTTGGTAGTTAGTTTTACAACACACTTCACTTTTTTAGCACTGCGCCCATTACTCAAATCTTCTAGTGCTTTACATCTTTCGGATTTTAGTAGATCCTATGCAAGAATAGTATCTCAAAACATCCCTGAGCTCCTCCCTCACAGTGAGGGGGTCATAGCCCTTGGCTGCACTAGGCGTTGCAGCCAAGAGGAGAAATCACAGATGATGAGGCATGCCACTTCGGTGGGTGATGGGATTCCGTCCTTATTAAAGGATCTCCTTAATGCATGATTGAGAGTTCATATGCATATGTTCTAGCTCTTTAAGGTTCCAGTGAAACCTGTTAGACCCGCGGATAACTAGGTGTTATATAATGGTTTCAAAGTCTACCTGTTCATCCACAGTCAGCCGCCCTGTCCTGGAGTCCAGTTTAAAGAGCTCCCAGACCTCGGGGAGACTTGAGGGCTGAAGCCGTAGACCACCTGTCTGTTCACCCCTTCACCAGGGTCAGCTGCACTCAGGGCCAGCAGCAGAGACATCTTCCAGCAGCTGCACGGTGACCAGGGGGTACTCAAAGACTGGACTGTGGTCACTGAAGTCCAGCACACGGACGGCGACAGAGGCAGTGCCTGACAGGGCTGGGCTCCCCCATCCTTGGCCAACAACTCAAGAGTGAAGGTGTCCTGGCTCTCCCTGCCCAGCTCCTTCACCAGCACCAGGTCTGCATACTTCACCCCGTCTGCCTGGGTCTGCGCCTCCAGGCTGAAGTGGCTGATTACAAGAACCTTGTAACTCTGGACAGAGTTCATCCCCACAGCCTTGTCGATGGCGATGTCCACGGGAAAACGGCTGCCTAGGGTGGCACTTTCTGACACCTCCGGCAGGATCTCGGTTCTCGGAAAGCGCAGGGCGTTGTCATTGATGTCCCTGACCTCCAGCTCCACATGCACGAGCCAGAACTGCTCCTTGGAGAAGCTGACCATGCCCAGAGCCATGGTGCAGTGCGAGGCCTATCCGCAGACCTGCTCCGAGGCTATGCACTCCCCGATGGAGAGCAGTCTGTCGCTCTCCCCCATGCGGATCAGGTACACATTGAACTGCTTCATCAGGCGGAAGCTGCTGTCCGATCTGTCCGCAGAGTTAAAAAGCAGATCCTCGGACCGTACCACAATCACGGAGCTCAGCGGGTCCTCCTCGTAGGTGAAATACCTGGAAGTGTCTGTCAGGGACAGGGAGGCAGTCAGGGAAAGGATCAGTAGCCGAAAGTGCAGAGCAGCTCCCTGAGGGAGCTCTGACAGGAAACCATGTCTGTCTAACCTGTGACTTCACCTCTGGCCCTCGGGACAAGCAAAGTGTGAAGAGCGCGGGCCTTGCGAAAGTTTGGCCAAAGTTAGAGCTGCGCTCACTGGCTGAACATCCCGCAAAGGCAGCTTGAAGTTCAGTGATTGCAACCTGAGAACGTCACGACCAAGGAACGCATTGTGCCTTCCTGCATGGAAGCCACAGCTGTGCGTGAGGGCGTATTGGGTTGAGCCAGCGGGCCGCTATTTTAAAGTCACTTCAGCGCAAGTCCTTAAAAAAGACGCAGGTCTCTGGGCAACCCCACAGAAAACAGGTTTCCCAACAACAGAGGCGCGCTGGAATGGATGCCAGCTTGTGCCCCGGGGGGACCATAAACTGTGTCCTAATATAGGAGCATCTAGTCGGTCCCTGCTTGTACCCCAGGGACACTGTAAAGTGCACGATACATGAGAGCAAAGGAATGCTGAAGACACGCAACGCGCTGGAAATAGAAAGGCGGGGGGAACAGCTGTGCGTAAGGACTGCGTGTGAGCTGCTGATCATTCCTGTGGCAATACTCCAGGGGAGTCAACTTTTAAAAAAAAGGTGGGACTTGTTCCCACCATTAGCCATTTGGAGGCTACGATTTTTTTATGACACAGGAAAAAACCAAACTAAAGCGTGAGAGGAGTCAGACCCCACAAAGTACAGACAACAGATCGCCTAACAGCACAAGCGTCCTATAGGCTCGACCTAAAAAAGAAGGACGAAGGAGGAAGAGAATTATAGGAAAAGTTACAAAGCAAGAAAGTACAGATGAAAAAGAATCTGAAAAGTGAGGTTAAGACACACGAAGTGTAAGGTGGTTGAAAAAAGAGGCATATGGTTGTATCAAGACTAGGCAGCTTTGATAATCAGCAAACCTGGCATTTGGCAGCACTGGAGGCGGGCTCCTAAGGAAAACTCTTGGACTTTGCAATTTTTATACACATTAAGCACTGGCCATTGAGAACACCTGTAGTCACAATAGCCAAAACTAAAATACTAAGAATCTGAGTAACCTTTCACAAGACCACAAGCCAGATTCTCAACGTCTGGTTCAGGGTGCTACAAAGCTGAATTCACACTGTCATTCATTCGTTTTCTTTACAGAATTTCCCACCCATGACTGCACTTCATGTTACATTATATCACAGTGCCCACACCTCTATGAGAAGTGCTGAAATATTGATGCCGCTTTCCTGCAAAAACAGAGGATTTTCCCCCTATTGTCAAAGTGTCTGTGACTGTTGGAGACAGCATCCTTCATGGTTGACTTACTGATAAGCAAAAAACACAAAAGAGCTGCTATATATATTTGACTCTTAAACAATGGCCATGAAAATGCCAGACAGTTGCTTTTAATCATGATTGGTCAAAAAAGGAGTTAGTTACGGACCCACAAGTAGATTATCACGATGACTGCTGGATCCATGGAATTCATGAGACCCATATGTTTGTGCTTATGTATGTATTAATTGAAATGTGCAGTAGGAAAGGTACAACCTCCTACCTACCGCATGCCTAGTAATGTGAGATAGGACTCATTTTTGTTAGCAAGAGAATGGTAGATACTTGTTAAAGCAGCTAAAACCTGCTTCCCAAGCAGCGGTAAAAATGATCAGACCAAGGAGCCAATAAGGCTGAGAACTACAGTAACATCCTAAAAGAGAATATGCCCTTTTAATTGTGTGTGTACTTGTAGAACAGCAGTTCTTAACCTTTTAACCAGTGTCAGCTTTACCACTGGTGGCCCCGGCGCAACAATATTTTTTGATGTCCCCCCTACCCCCTTGACCACGAATTCCCTCACTACCAAAAGTGCATCTCGTCTATCCAATAGCCTCTCTCTCAAAGGTATTTAATTTGTTTTATAGCGCTACTCATACCAGGGTAGTGCGTCAGAGCACTTTACACTACACACACATTATACAGAGAGAATAAATCATACGTGTGCATATCAGTCTATAGGAAATGTTACATAAGACAATGGGGGATATTCACAAGAACGTGCGCTAAACATCCCCAGAAAATGTTAACGCATCTTCACACATCGCAGTCTATTGTGGGAAAATAACCATGTGTTAACGTGGAATTCACAACACGGCGGTACCATGCAATAGTCTCCCGAAAACGCGGACAATGTCTGCGATACAACACTCGCGACAGTGATAAAAACCCAAACCCCACCGCAAAAAAACATGTGATGGGCTAAACCGCGTTGAGGAAATCAGCGATAAGCAGTGCCAGGCCTGCAATACACACACGTCAGGCGGGAAAATCACTACAAAAGGAGAAAAACACACAAACACAAAATAACCTACAAAAGCACCATGGAGGCATCCGGAGCAGGCGCAGAGGACGAGCGGAACCCCACAAGCACCCCGGACAACCAGCCTGGAACTTCGGGGACAGGGAAGGGCAAGGACAATAAGAAGAGGAAGAGGCGATTCGGTCCGCAGGAGAACAGGATCCTGGTCACGGAGGTGATGGAACACCATCAAGAACTGTTCGTCACCTCCAACGTGTCATTGGGCACCAAAAATGGAATATGGCGGTCCATCGTGGACACGGTGAATGCCGTCGGAGAGCACAAGAGGTCAATGGACGAGGTCAAGAGGCAATGGATTGACATCAAGCGGAAAACCAAGGAGAAACTCGCAGGCAACCAGAAGGCAGCAATGCAGACTGGAGGTGGGAGCCCAGCGCCACAGCTGGAGCTGGATGACATGGAGGAGCTGGTGTCGACAGTCATCAGTGTGGAGACCGTGGCAGGAGTTGGGGGAGCAGACACTGCTCGAAATGACACAACACAACAGCAACAGCGTGAGTAACCACCAGGTACTGGGGGGACGGGGGGAGATGGCCACAATGGCACACATGCACAATCGAGCAGAGCACATTGCACACCCACCATGACTCTGGATCATGGCCCTGATCTACAGACTGTCACAATGTACATTGTCATGCTGTCTGAATGTGAACATGTACCATGCGGCTACATACATGTGGACACAATGTAACACAGCATCTCTCTTCACATTGCAGAGGCACCGTCAACACCTCCTGCAGAGCAGTCCCAGCCACTCTTCACTGATGACGAGGAGGACACCCCCAGCATCGACACCGAAGCCCTCCAAGACATCATGGAACTCATCCGCCAATCACCTCCAGGATCATGGCAGCCCAGCTGCATCGAGGAGACCCCACCCACTCCACAAACCACCCAGCAGGAGGCACCCACAACCCCGGCTGTCTCCCAGGACCCCCACGAACAACACATGGCCTTCCAACGCCGTGTGTTGGAGGGCCAGAGGGAGATGGCTGAGCAGGTGCGGGTGGGGTTCGACCTCATGGCTACCAAACTTGACGCCACCATGGGTGTCTGAGTCCCATCAGGGACCACCTCCAGTCCCTAACAGACACCCACAGGCCGCTCCAAGGTCTCCAACGAGCCCTGGCTGACATCGCTGGAGTCATGACTCGGAGACATGAACACCTGTCCACTCAGAGTGGCACCAGCGATCTCAGCCGTGAGCTGGCACACATGCGGAGCCTCATGGAGGACATGGAGTGGATGGAGGCAGAAAGGATGGCAGCCACCGCTGCACATCAGCAAAATGTAGCTGGGATCTACCATGCCCTGCAGATCCTCATCATGCCATTGCTGCCACAAGGCGTGGCGCAGATGAATGCTGCTGCTCCTATACCATCCACAACTCTGCCCCCTGGTGTGTCAGTGCCTCACAGTGCGGCAGACATTTCCACTCCGGCACCTGATGTGTCACTGCCACACAGTGCGGCCAAGAATCCCCCTCCGGCCCCTGATGTGTCAGTGGCACACAGTGCTGCAGCCGGAACTGCAACACCCACAGGTGAGGCAGAGCACACATCCGAGGACAAGGACGTGGATGGGATTGAGTTCAGAAGGAGGCACTAGCATTCATTTCCGCCACCTGGCCTGTTGCTGCTTGGTGCCGCTCATGGCCCCATGACCTTCCACTGACCCCCGATACACTCTGATGCACTCACCTTGGACCGCAACATGGACTGCCATATCCTGTTTGTTGACCAATGACACGGCGACCAGACTGCAGACTGTACTCTTCCTCTTCCGCTGTACTTGTCATTCCCCGATGGACTCTGGCTGGCCCTCCACGGGCCCAAATTGTGAAGTGGGGTTGGCATGGCCCTGTACTGCTCCAGCTGCAAAACTCCACTGGATGTGCATTAAACATTCAGAAACGCACTGCTGTGTCATGTCTTTCATCATTCAAGTATGAATGTGTGGATGAATGTAGGGTCAGTGATTCCATCTAACGTCAATGATGCTCATCTAGTGGGATTCCAGTCACAGTGTGCTACTTTGCCGATTGCGTTCCGGGTGCCGTAGACACTACAACAGGGACACACGCATTAGTCACTTCCTTGTCCGGACATGGACTGAACCACGCCCAGAGCCCCCGAGTCATTGTTGCAAGCCCTGCGCTGGTCCGGCGTACGCCAGGCCAGACCACTCCGCTTACACTCCGAGGTGGGGGCCACATAGCTACATGTCGCAGGTTTACACGCTAGTGCTCTGCAGGTCACTGGTCTAGTTGTCAGCATGTCACGGCCACTCCCTGAGGGCAGGTTTGCACACACACCACACCCATCCGGCACAGGCGTCACAGGCCATGTGACCCCGCCAATACAAGGGTCCGGCAACGTCACATTCCCTACTGCCGGAGGTGACTGGGTGACGGACGTTCCACGGGGCTCAATCATGAAGGGCCCATGAGTTGTTGCGCACAGGGTTAGTGGCACCCGAGGCCTTGTGGCAGTCACGGGCGTACCACCACGTGGCGCTGACTGGGGTTGCACAGGGTTAGTGGCACCCAAGGCCCTGCGGCCGTCACAGGCCTACCACCACGTGGCGCTGACTGGGGTTGCACAGGGTTAGTGGCACCGAAATTGCTGAGCGGGTGTGCAGACTGCGATGATGACGTGTGCAGTGATGTGGTCTCTGCCATTGATGCCTCAGGACTCAGCGCCATGTGTGGGACCTGCTGGGCCGCGGTGCGGGTCCGCATGATGTGGAGCATGCCATGGTGGCGGGACCGGGGCCTGCAGCTTGCACGGGCATGTGGTGTGCCCACTGGTGGACACACCGTTGGCGGCAGGTGAGCAGTGGGGCCTGAGTCCGCAAGGGCGGATGGCCAGCGCTGGCCGGCAGGAGGGGGTAGGGTGCGGCTGCATGTGTGCGCAGGGGCGGACAGGCATTGTTGCTGTGTGCAGTGAGATGTACTCTGCCATGATTGACTCTGGCTTCGATTACAGATTGCAGACCTGGTGGCTTGCAGTGTATACCGGCACGTGGTTGGAGACACACCGGTGGCAGAGGGTGAGCAGTGGTGCCTGGGTGCGGCAGTGTCCCTCCCTCTCTCTCTCTCTCTCTCCCTTCCTTTCCTTCTCTCTCTCTCTCTCTCTCTCTTCCTTCCTTTCCTTCTCTCTCTCTCTCTCTCTCTCCCTTCCTTTCCTTCTCTCTCTCTCTCTCTCTCTCTCCCTTCCTTTCCTTCTCTCTCTCTCTCCCTTCCTTTCCTTCTCTCTCTCTTTCCCTTCCTTTCCTTCTCTCTCTCTCTCTCTCTCTCTCTCTCCCTTCCTTTCCTTCTCTCTCTCTCTCTCTCTCTCTCCCTCTCTTCCTTTCTCTCTCTCCTTCTCCCTCTCCCTTTCTTTCTTTCTCTCTCTTTCTCTCTCTGCCTTTCTTTCATTCTCTGTTTCTCGCTCCTTTGATGTGCGCATGACACACGTTCTGAGTTTGTGCTTTATTTTCCAGGCTGTGACATCAAGATTGTCCCGGACGGACCTGACAGGAGTCTTCCGCATTGGTGTTTTGTGTTGTATTTCAATAACATTTTTGGTTGTTACTTCAATGATGAGTGACTGCTTCTGGTTCCTCTGACCACACATGTGTTTTTGTTTTTATCATTGTGCGACCTCATGCACTTTTTGTGGCTCTTGTGTCGTGCACGGTATGTGTTTGTCCAGGGGGGGGTTGGGGGGGGCCTGGGAGTGGAGGCGGTGGGTGTTGTGGCCCTCTTGGGTCTCCGAGCTGCATGATCATTGGCTCCATGGCATATGTGGGTCTTCCGATGTGGCTCTGTGCTGGGCTCCCTTTCATGCTGCAGGTAGTCGTCCTGCTTAACACCAGCAAAAGGCAGGTGTTAATTCCCTGCTGCTACCGCGGCTTATCACCTGTTTTTGGTTTGCATCGTAGATCTGGCAGTTCGTTGTGAAAGTGGTGTAGTGGTGTTTTCGTGTGTATTTGCACTGGAATGCCTACCCTGCATCTCATTAGGGTTAGTTGGTGGTGTCACCCGTGGAGATAAATTTTGCGGCAGTTATCGCGGAAATACTGGCGATGTCTGCAGCTTGCACCCGCTAGTGAATGGGGCGTTAAATCTATCTCCATTTTTGATGCGTTAAGGTGGCGATAACTCAGCGATAAGTCCTTGTGAATATGCCCCAATCAGTATTAAACTATGTATGAGTCACATGTCATCCATAATAATAGGCAGCATATTTTAAGAGTGCTTGGTCTGGAGAAGCACAAACTAAGGATTTAAATTGTACCACAGTGGTTGAGGTTGGATTTACTAATAAGAATGTATTTCTACCTAAACAAAACTTTTTTAGCAACATTAGGATGATGAAAGACTGAGGGGAAAAAACATAGTAATTTTATCACAGAGACGTTTTTGTTACTTGCAGTTCATAACTTGGAATCCTAGCATAGCATAGTGACCTATGAACTGTCATCAAAGAGCTGCATGCAAACTGCATGGTATAGATGAAAACATAGTGGGCCTGACTCACAAAGACAATCTGAGACAAAAGTCTAACTTTACAACTTTTGGTATTCAAAGAGGTAATTTGTGAATCGCATCTTTATGTCCGCAGTTGGGCCGGAATCTCCGGCTCAAGCCGTACTCTCCGGCTCAGCTCAGACTCTCCGGCTCGGAACACAATTCTTTCAAAAAAGGAACATTAGGAACATGAGATAAATAGTAGAGGAGGTCATGAAAATCAGTTTGGGCAGGAAAAAGAGTGTGGCCAGACACTACATCACATCCCAGAAAAGTTTGCTCCTTTGCATCATGGTACATGCAGTCCACAATTTGTGCTTCTTACAGTGTTGACTGTAGTGTTACACCGAAGTTTGGTGTAACACTACAGTAACCACTGAGGGGAGCGCAAATTGTGGACTGAATGTACCATGATGCAAAGGAGCATTCTGGGATGTGATGCAGTGTCTGGCCACACCGTTTTCCCTGCCCAAACTGATTTTCATGACCTCCTCTACCCTTTATCTCATGTTCCTAATGTTCCTTTTTGTAAATATTGTGTTCCGGCCCATTGATTACACTTCATTCGGCCCAAGCCGGAGATTCCGTCCCGAGCCGACAAGTACGGCTTGAGCCAGAGAGTACGGCCCAACTGCAGATGTAAAGATACAACTCATAAATGACCTCTGTGAATACCAAAAGTTGTAAAGTTAGACTTTTGTCTCAAATTGCCTTTGTGAATCGGGCCCAATGTTTTCATCTATACAGTGCAGTTTGCATGCAGTTCTTTGATGACAGTTCATAGGTCACAGGCTATGCTAGGATTGCAAGTTATCAACTGCAAGTAACAAATACGTCTTTGTGATAAAATCACTAACCCACTGAACTATCAACATAAAACACTGTTCTGTTATCTGCATGGCACACATTCTTCGCAGCAGCCATATGAACCCTCTGTGCTACTTTATGATGAGTCAAAACCGCCAATAGATAAAACTGTGATCTTTCCAGTAGGAACATTCATCACCGAAGGTATCTTGACATTTTTATCTTTGCCTGCAAATTGCTGTACACACAAGGACATTGGCAGGTACTTTTAAACCCCTAGGTTAACTCTAAACACAGCGCCCCCTGAACTCAGCTCCAGCTGCCGACTGCAGTTAAAAGCAGGGCCTAAAAGCCGGCCCTGCTTTTAACTACTGTGGGTCCCCCACTGAGTCACTGGTGGAAACTGGAACTCCCACCCCAGCAATCTCTAGAACTTGAGACTCACAACTATAGACAAACATACATAAACAAGAATACATCTAATAATTATTAAATATTTTCATTTAATTCACAAACAAAAAATATGCAAAAATCAAAATTTTAATTCTAATAGGAAGTTTTAGAGTGTTTCAAAATATTAGTTTATGTCTGATGATGATGCAATATGTTAGATTATAGCATATCATTTTGTCATTTTTGCTCCTAATGCATATGCTCTCTTTTTGTCAGCACATACCAGTGCTTCAATCGAGGCCTTCAGTCATCCATTCTAGGTTCTGTTTCCTATGGTTGTGCTGCTCCCACAAATCAAGATTAGGATACCAACTTTTAACTGCTATTTACCAATTCCTTGATATTTATAGAGAGTTTTACATTTTTATGCATATATACTTTATTATAATAAATATTTTCTTAAACAGTGTGGACCCCCTGAGTAAGTGTCACGGACCCCCGGGGTCCGCAGACCTTACGTTAGAACTGTTGTCAATAAGTCATCAAAGGAAATAGCGCATCGAGTTTGTGAAGATTAATTGTGCTAAAAAATAACATAGTCTGGTTTGTGCAAATTGGGGAAAAACCTAAGAACATGTCACTGAATGTATTAAAACATATACAATTCAATGGACTTAATTCATACAGCCCTGCCTTAAAACATCAGATATCAACCCCCAGAGTGTTCTGCATAGCTTTCCAGCATTTTGGGGGCGGGGGGGTGCCTGCCTGAGCATCCCAGGTGTAGTCTTGCAAATTTAAGACAGTCTTATATTTCCAGTAGTACTTGAATTGGCCAATATTTTCTAAGGCAGGTATATGCAATTTCAAATCACCATTGCAATTTGAGCTAACCATTCCTACTCAGAAACACAGTTAATCTAACCATGTCCAGTAGCAAATGAACAAGTAATACTGTTTTGAGAATAACCATGCAAAACATTTCTGAATACCCACAAACATAAATATTTACGGAGTATAACCCCACAACATTGATAGTAGTACATTGATAGGACACTGCATCGATTTATCAACTACAGCGATCCCCACTACATAGATTAAAATGTAATAATGCACTTGATTTATGGATTATGGTTGATTAAATACTGTTCATTAATTTAAATAATGCACATTTATTGTAAGTTATTTGATTGTAAATTACGTAGGATTATGTTTGGGGTTGATAGTAAAGCAATGGGACCTTTTTCACTTATTTTAATGCAGATTACTTAAGTATTTGGGCTAGGTTAAGGATACTAATTTAACTTCATTGCAAGAAACGTACGTTAATGCAGATTATAATTAGAATAAAGGTAAATTTAGTGGTATTTATTTTCATTAATCACCTTTTATACAACTAAATGTACGGCTATGGTTAGTTTTATGGTTAATTTACCAATCTGCAATTAATTTAAATAAATGATATTTAATTGAAATATACAGTTATGGTTAATTGTTTAGTCATATAAATTATAGTTAATTTAATTTAATTAAAATGAAATAATTTGTGACTAGAGTCAGCGTGTGTACTAAGGTAAGATTAAGTAAGCTTAAATATAACTAATTATTTTAAATTAACTTAACTACAAATAATTAACAGTTTGAATTAGGATAAGGTCAATCAATTATTCAAATTATGCATAATTAGAATACATGAAGTGTGAGGGTAGTGTTAGGACTAGGTTAAGGAGTATAATGATTAAATTAAACAACATATAATTTAAATAAATTAGCAGAATTGACAAAGATTAATTAAAAAATATCAGAAAATGCCTGAACGTATATGTATGCAAAAAAGTTTATTAATCAGGTCCAATGCGATTTGTGAAACAAGCCATCAAGCAGAACTCCATGGGTGCCGCACACTTATAAAGGAAGTATATCTATGACATGTATGGCTAACCCCAAATACCTGATGTAAACCCTGCTCTGCTTCTTTAGACACGTGAGTTGGGGCCAAAGTAAGTGAGAGTTCAAGTGAAGTCCATGCTGTTTCAGCAAGAGATGTCCAGCTTCTTTTCTTTGGTGCAAGCAGATCAGTGTAGGACGTAAGCTGCTACAAAATGTTTAGCTACAGCTCATTATTTTTGAAGGCAGAATTCCTAAACTATTAGTGCACTTCAAAGCCTTTGTCCAGTAGCGGCTGGTATAAGGGAAATGTGGTGGGGCAGCGTGGGAGGGGAAGCCGGGGGGGGGTATCAGCAAGGGGGCTGAAACAATTTAAAAAATGCTTACCTGCAAATCTTCTGCTCGCTGCTCTGCTCTCCGGTCTTCTCCTCTGGGCACAGGCTGAAGCTCCCAGCTTCCCCTGTGGCCAATCCTGGGCTGCTCTCACAATGAGAGCAGTGTCGGTATTGGTGGAGCGGGCTTGTTTTGCGCTCCATCGGGAGCTGGGTGCCTGTGCCTGCTGATCTCTCCACCCAGCAACACAGCTGGGTTGGAGAGATGTCAGTGTGCATGTCGGTTTGGCCATCCTACCATCATGCACACTGACAGCAGGACCCACCACTCCTCCTCCTCCCCCTGCTGCAGTGCTTTGGCCCCACACCCAAGACTCAGCCACAGGACGAAAAATGAAATGATCTGCATTAAGATCATTTTATTTTTTGTTTGTCTCTATGGGCAGTGGGGTGACGCTCCTCTGCCATAGCGGAGGAGCCGCCCCTTCCTTTGTGGTACCAATTTGATCTGGACTGCATGAGCTATTTCAGCATTGCAGTATTCAGAAATTGTGAAAGGTTTGGTTTAACACTAAACTTCTTCTCTGGGCTCCTTGCTTCAGCCCCCCACCACTGGGGGAGCCCTTTCTCCTTAATAGATAGATTAGAGAATGTATCCGTTGTCAAGGGGAGGGGCAGAAACTCCCACTAGATTTCTTCTACTTGTCTACTTCTGATTCCCAGAGAACGCTAGCCTTCATCAAGCATTGTAAATAGCAACTTGATTAGCCAGAATTATGATCCCAGTCACACTTCATAGCTCGATGGTCTATTTGTAGTGACTTATAAAATTTAATTTTTTTTTTAATTCTCAGGTTCTCTTAGACTTGGCAAACAGGCAAAGGTTGTCTTGCCAGCCCCATCTAATCAAAATGTTATAAATTAATTAAAAAAATGCATACATATGGACGTACACAGAGAGGCTTTGCATCAGCCCTCTTGACCCATTAGTCTGTTCAACTGTTATTCAGATTTTGCTTCCACCCAGGGCAACATACAGGATGGTGTACTGGTCAGCTCACTTTGACCATAGGCTCTCTAACATGGTGAATCACAGTAATTTGACAGATGACATGTGCACATCTGCCTAAAATGAATTGCAATTCCGTGCCAGGGTTGGTTCTCCAAGACGTTGTTTTACCAATGTTATTTTTTTCCTTTCAGTGCCATTTTTTCATTTTATTTTGGGTTTTTTGTCCTCATATTGCGTTTCAACTATGTTTTTAGTTTACAATAAGTCAAAGGCAATAATATGTTTCCTTTGAGTGAATGAGAATCATATGTGCCAGTGATCCAGTGATGTGCATTACACTTAAAAAGGAATTCTATACCTGTTTTTTGTACACATGCCTGCTATTAAGCAACCATACTTTTTTTATTAAAACTATATGTGATGGTTAATTTATTTTTACATTTAACATTTCCATTGGAAGCATAGGGTCTTCATGTTTAGACAGCAAAATTATTTAATTTCTTTTCTTCCTTGTGTTATTGCAGTCTATGCTAACAATAGAAATAGAATAAGAAAATTAGCCATAGCGCCAGCTTGAGAAGAGCAGACCTATTGGCTTTCCCAGTACCTATTAGAAAAAAAGTTTTGGGAGCTGATGTAGCTACATCTGCGCCCTAAAGAACGGACACAGTCTGGGTCACTATAGAAAAATTATATTGATATAGCTTTAGTTTAGCTCATTTTGTTAGATGTGTAATTTCAAACAACGCAACAGAGAGCAATGGCAAAGTGTAGAGTCAAATTTCAGCGCTCAGCAACTTATATATCAAAGAATGCATTGATGGTAATTCCAAGGGAGGTGTCTTAATCCCAAGGTGCTAATTTGATTGAGGAAGCCTCAACCACTGTTTGTGGCATGCTTCATCATTGGTGACCTCTTCCCACCCTGGTAAGATGGTACTAGCAGAACGGGCTCAACTTCATTCTGAGGATGTTCTTCATAAGGGTATACTGGACGGAAAGGAATCCAGAACAGCTAAAAATACATACCTTGAGGTACACCCAGAATTATCCCTCCAATAATGGGTACCTTAGGTACTGATAAAATAACTGGAAGGGATGATAAATAAGTTTAATGACCCATTCATCCCCATTAGGCCAACATGTTTCTGCCCACTCATGTGCCAGAACCAGCCAGGGGAATTCATCAGGGCACTGAGGATCCCTATGCAAAAAGAGCAATTGATGGACAGAATTCACCCCCAGTACAGAGATCTGGGCCTAAATCCATCGTCATTTTGCTCACCATGCCATTCCAGTTTGGACCCAGCCATATGCAAATCAGTCTTGACCCTGCTCCCCGTGGGAATACTCCAGCCTGAACTGCCAGGCCAGGTCCTCCCCAGACCGGAAGCAAGCATCCTATGACTAGTTTCGGGGTATCACCCCTCATCAGCCAGGATAGCTTGACTCCAGTGGCAAGGTGAGCACAGGACCCATGCCTGGGCATACCCTTCCCACTTAGGGCGACAAACACAAAGAGAACAGTTGATGGACAGAATGGAATGCAAAACAATGTCAAACATTCACCCCCAGTACAGAGATCTTGGCCTAAATCCATTGTTTGTTTGCTCACCATGCCATTCTAGTTTTGACCCAGCCATATGTGAATCAGTCTTGGGCCCCGACGTGGGTCCAGTGTTCACTATGCCACTGAATTCAAGCTAGCCTGGCTGATGAGGAGTTATACTCTGAAATGGTCCCAGGATGCTTGTTTTGTGGTCAACGGAGGACCTGACCCGGCAGTTCGGGCTGGACTGTTTCCATGGGGTGCAGGGTCAAGACTGATTTTCATATGGCTAGGTCCAAACTGGGGAGTCACTGTGAGCAACACATGATGGATTTAACCCAGATCTGTGACTGGGAGTGAATGTTTGACAATGTTCAGCATTCTGTTCATCATCTTTTTGTGTTGCTACCGAGGATCTCTAACCATATTCCCTTTTCTAAATCAAGTCTGGGTGAGGTGCAAAGTTGTAAGGACAGGCTTTTCCTACCTTAATACCTGTTATAGTTGTGATCTCTAACTTTGGGGAACTAATACTTAATGGTCCGGTGGAGGTGGCATCCTCTGTAAGTAAGTAAGTA
>CAWUFW010029584.1:0-18767 GCA_963921515.1 Calotriton arnoldi
AGGAGTCCCCACAGGGTTCTTCATGTCAACAGGTTAAAACCATATGTGGACAGGGCAGACATGGGCTTGCTCATGGCTACTGATGAGGGACAGGAGGAAGAGAGTGACCCACTCCCTGACCTGCTCTCACAGAACCCTGATGATGGGTCAGGGGATGGTGTAGCCTTGGCAGGCAGCCTCACTGCCCAGCAGCAAACTGATTGCAGACAGGTGCTCAATCAGTTCAGGCACATATTCTCACTGACACCCAGTCATACCACCTGGTGCACTCATGAAGTGGACACTGGGGACAGTCTGCCTATTAAAAATTAGATTTATAGGCAACCTGACCATGTCAGGGACTGTATCAGGACAGAAGTCCAGAAGATGTTGGATTTGGGAGTTATTGAACCCTCAGATAGCCCTTGGGCTAGTCCAGTGGTCCTTGTGCCAAAACCTCACACCAATGGTGGGAAAATAGAGATGAGGTTTTGTGTGGACTACAGGGGTCTCAATGCAGTCACTAGGACTGATGCCCATCCAATACCTAGGGCAGATGAGCTAATAGACACTTTGGCCTCAGCCAAGTATCTAAGCACATTTGACCTGACAGCTGGCTACTGGCAGATCAGACTAGCTGATGATGCAAAGCCAAAGACAGCATTCTCAACCCCTAGTGGGCATTATCAATTTGTGGTGATGCCCTTTGGTCTGAAGAATGCCCTGCCACTTTTCAGAGGTTGGTGAATACAGTCCTTACAGGTCTGGAAGCCTATAGTGCAGCATATCTAGATGATATTGCTGTCTTTAGCTCCACCTGGGAGGATCACCTGGTCCCACCTCAGAAATGTTTTGCAGGCCCTGCAGAAAGCAGGCCTGACTATCATGGCCACCAAGTGCCAGATAGGGCAGAGTCAGGTTGTGTACCTGGGCCACCTTGTGGGTGGAGGCCAGGTTCAACCACTGCAGAGCAAGATCCAGACCATCATGGACTGGACTGCTCCAACTACCCAGACTCAGGTGAGAGCCTTTTTAGGCCTGACTGGGTACTATAGGAGATTTGTCAAGGGGTATGGATCAATAGTGACACCCCTGAATGACTTAACTTCCAAGAAAATGCCCAAAAGGTTCAGTGGACAGTTAGCTGTCAAAAGGCATTTGATGACCTAAAGCAGGCCATGTGCACTGCTCCCATTCTACAGAGTCCTGATTACTCCAAGAAGTTCATTGTACAAACAGATGCATCTGAATTGGGGGTAGAGGCTGTACTGTCACAATTGAATGATGAAGGTCAGGATCAGCCAGTAGCTTTCATTAGCAGAAGGCTGACCCCTAGAGAGAAACGTTGGTCAGCCATTGAGAGGAGGCCTTTGCTGTGGTCTGGGCTCTGAAGAAGTTGAGGCCATACTTGTTTGGTACTCACTTCCTTGTTCAAACAGACCATAAGCCCCTCTTATGGCTAAAACAAATGAAGGGTGAAAACCCCAAACTGCTTAGGTGGTCCATTTCCCTACAGGGGATGGACTTCACAGTGGAACATAGACCTGGGAGTAACCATGCCAATGCAGATGGACTCTCTAGGTACTTCCACTTAGAACATGAAGACTTAACTGGGCAAGGTTAGTTTAATGTCCCTACGTTTGGGGGGGTTGTGTAGGAGAGTAGGATCTGCTTCACATGGGTACCCCCACTTTTTGCTGATGCTTCACTGTTTTTCGACTTTAGTCTGCCTGGGGCCCTGCTAATCAGAACCCCAGCCTAGCTGCTTCCTCTCTAAAATGGTTTCCATGTGCCTTAGGCACATCTCTGATTGGAATCTGGAGTGCCCTTATAAGCCCCTAGTATATGGTATACTATGTACCCAGGGCATAGGTACCTCAGAGGGCCTGCCAGGGAGCTGAAGCATGTATTGTGCCACCCCTGGAAGGCCAGCCAAAGGACACCACAGGTCTGCTACTGCAGCCTGGGTAAGGTGGTGCATGCACCCCTTACTGTGATATAGGCTACCTATATCACTACATACATACACACATATAAACCTATAAACTCTTATTCAAATCCATGCTCAAGAACTACCATAATGCCATCAAAGGAGCGAAACGTACCTACTTCGCACACAGAATAACTGAAAGCAAGAATTCAGCGAAAGAATTGTATAACATTATACACGACTTATGCAAACCCGCATGCATGTCACAAACTTTACATCCCTCCCCAGACTGCTGTGAAATGATCAGTGATTTTTTTATAGATAAAATAAATTCTATCTATTCATCTTTTAACACAAATGACCCAACTGACTTTAACAGCTGGGTAAACACAGATCCTTGTCCTAATACCACAGCACAGTTGGGCAGTTTCGTCCCTTTCTCTCAAGAGGAAGTAGCCAAAACTATGGGGGAAGTCAAGTCTGGCTCTCCCCCTCGACCCCTGCCCACACTTTATCTTTTCACAAATTATTCCCACCCTCTGCCCCTATGTTACGGAACTCTTCAATAGATCACTTGAGACAGCAGTATTCCCGGAGGCCTGGAAACATGCAATAGTCACTCCCCTGCTTAAAAAGCAGGTGTAGATGTGACAAATCCAGCAAACTATAGGCCAATATCTCTACTTCCATTTCTCTCTAAAGTAATGGAGAAAGTGATCAACAGACAGCTGTCTGTCTATCTGGAATCTAATGGCCTTCTGGACCCATCTCAAACAGGCTTCAGGTCCACAAATAGCACGGAGACAACCCTCTTGGCCGTGTTTGACAATATAAGAGCACTTCTGGATCAAGGCAAGGTTGTAGCCCTGATCCTATTGGACCAATCGGCAGCATTCGACACGGTCTCCCATCAGCTTTTAATTCGCAACCTCTATGGAAAAGGAATACACGCCAAAGCACTCCAATGGCTCAATTCATTCCTCAGCAATAGGAAACAAACAGTACAACTGGGTACTTATTCTTCTAAACCAAAAACTCTGAGCTGTGGTGTCCCACAGGGAGCTTCTCTTAGCCCCACCCTTTTCAATGCTTATGTTTCACCACTGGCAAAAATTGGCTCTAAATGGGGCTTTGATATTTGCTCATATGCGGATGATACGCAATTAACAATAGCCATTGGTAATGACCACGTGAGCACAAGGACCAAGCTTAATGACTGCCTTACTGAAATGGCAGCCTGGATGTCCGATCACTGTCTCAAGCTCAATGCAGACAAATCATCCTGCTTTTCGGTGGAGCCCACCACATTTGGGACGCTTCATGGTGGCCCCATTCTTTAGGACACGCTCCAGAGCCCAAGAGGTGTGCTAAGAATTTGGGTGTCCTTATGGATGACAAACTATCCATGCAGGATCACGTACGGACCCTCTGTGGGAAAAGTTTCGCTTTGCTAAAACTCCTAAAAAGGCTCTTTCCTTGGATCCCTTTGGATGACAGGAGGACAGTTACTCAAGCTCTGCTTGTTAGCAGAATGAACTACGGTAATGCCCTGTTTGTGGGCATGCCAGACTACCTGTTTAAACGTCTCCAGGTGGTACAAAACGCTGCAGCTAAATTGGTCTGCAATAAGGGCAGACTAAGCTCAGCTACTGAATGCCGTGAAGCAACTTCATTGGCTGCCGGTGCGCCAAAGAGCACGATTTAAGCTCCTGGGGCATACCTTTAAGGCACTACACCGCATTGGCCCTAAAATTCTCCAAGATAAAATCCGATTCTACATCCCCTCCAGATCCTTACGGTCACAGCATCTTGCGCTTGCAGAATCAAAAAGGAGCAAAAAGGTTAAGACCGGGGGACGCACCTTTTCGCACCTCGCGGCCTTACATTGGAATGGGCTGCCAGTCGAGCTTCGACTTATCAATGATTATAAAACCTTCAGGAAAAAACTAAAAACACATTTATTTCCCACCTAAGCAGACTTTTACTTCCTCCTGCCCTTCTTTTCAGTACCAGACCCCGCCTCCTTAGCGCCGTGATATCCCGTTGGGATGAATGTAGCGCTATATAAATAAATAAATAAATAAGTCACTCCTATGGCAGGCCTTATCAATCCTGGAGGCAGAGTGCGTGGTTCCTATGTGAGAGGGTGCCCCTGCATGAGCAGGGCCCCTCTGCAGCATTTGGAGACCCTTCTCTGATGCTGTTTGTAGTGCAGCCCGACCATATACTCTTAAGCACATTATAACCTTGCGTTAAATGCTAACTTTGGAATGGCTGCACGGAAACATGTCGTGTTTGGTGTCAAACATCTTGGAATACTACCCCCCCGCCAGTTCTGGCGGCGGGGGTAGCATTCCACCCTTGTAGAGGGAGAGACATGTACACACCGGCCTGCCCGGTAACTTCTTTCCAAGCCCTGGCATCACAAAATGGATGCCGCTGCCACAGACACGAGTCTGGCCTCCTGCTGCTGACTGAAACTCCGGCAGGAGGCCTGGACAATAGGTTTCCTGTCCCAGGGAGGTGTAACCACCTCCCCAGACAGGATAGTGTGTATTGGGGCTGGGCGGGAGCACTCTCTGGTGCTTTGAAGTCCTGCACTGGGGGCACATTTGGTGTCCCTGTGCATACCCAGTTCAAACCGGCTCAGGGGCTTCCAGCCCCTGCTCTGGCGTGAAACTGGACAAAGGGAAAGGGTGTAACCACCCCTCTGCCCCGACCCTCCCATAGGTGGGTCCCCAGAGTATGTCCAACCCGCTAACTTGGTATAAGTATGGGACCCCAGTCCTTAGGACTTTAGATTTACCTGGACGAAACTCTGACACAGAATCCTGGACCTTTGACGCTCTACTTCAAGATTAGAGGACTGAAGAATCTCCCTTGGGGTCAAGGAGTGGCTCCCCTGCTTGGCAGGCACCAAAGAAGCAATTGTCCAATCTGCATCGCTGAAGCTCCCGCCGGATGGCGAAGTCTTTGCATCACCAGAGGTAGATTTCCAGACTTCCCCGAGGCTGCCCTGAGTCCCCAGCAAAGCTGAGGCCCGTAGCTGTCGTGGGTAACGTGGAACCGTGACCCCTGGACACCAATTGCATTTGCAAGTGAATCCTCTTCTGGGTCTCCCACGAAGTTGTGCTTTGGGCTCCTAGTAGCCCCAGCCTCCAGCACCGACTGCACTGAAGATCTCTGGCCTCCACTCCACGAGTGTCCTGTGAGCCAGCTCCAAGTGCGTCCACTTGAGGCTCCTTTGCGGTCGCTAGTCCATTGGCTAGTAGGCCCTCCCGAAGGTCAATCTTCTTCTGCTTGGGCTCCCTGGTTGCTCCAGGCGTGCCCTGACTTACCCTCTCTGGGTGAGTCCCACAGACCTTGCTGGTCTGCACCATCGTCCTTCTTCCATTTCCACAAGACTTGCCATTGCCAAGGCTTGTTGGGTCCAATCTGGTCGCCAATACCCCTGCAATCGACAGACATCGTGCGACAGTTCGAATCCAGCTCCTGGTCGTCGTCAACACCTCCTGGACCTCGTGGCTGAAGAGTCAAGATGACCATCAACCTACCTGAAGCACTCGACATCGGTGGGCATCTGCTCATCGCCTTCCTGGTCACTGGCTAGTGGCCCAGACTCTGTCCCCTCTGCTTTCAGGTTCTTCAGATCTTCGATCCACGTTTGGATCCACCCGAACACTTTCGACTTGGCCGCCAGCAGCACTTTGCAGCAGATCGCCATTGAAAACGACAACGAAACCCGACCCCGAAAGACACCTATGCACCCGGCTCCCCTGGGTGAGGTAACTCGAGTACTCCGGTGCTCCCGTGGGCATTGACACTAGAACAGCCTCGTTCTAAAAGGGTTTGCTCCAAGTCCTCCTCTAAGTGTCCCTTTTCTTTAAACTTCCAACCGCGACTTTCCCCATAGAAGTCAACGTCGATTCGCGGTTGTGTTCTCACACTGCACGCGTCCCCGTGGGTCCCCTGTGTCACTACCTTGGGTGGTTCCTTGTGGTCCAAGCACTTCTACAGGCTCTAGGCCTTGTGTCTAGCTCAGTCGTGGTTCTTATACCACTTTATTGGTATATGGTTTGGTACGCCCTAGGGCTCAAACGTGTATTTGTGCTATTACTGTAGATAACTAACTTATAACTTATGTACTTGAACTCTAGCCTCATAAAGAGACTAGAGGGGTGTGTTTAGCAATAAATACATATATTTTGAATATATACCTGGTGTGGTCCTCTTTCATTTGGTCACTCAAGAGATTATAGACTGGTAAAACAAGCTGCTTTACATTCCTTCAAGACTTAGCCTGAAGGCTGCTCTCCATAGCTACCACTAGGATAGCTTTCAATAAAGGTTGTTGTGAGAAGTTGGCCTGGCATATGCTGTCCACTAATTATAGTGGGCACCTTGCACCAGTCCAAACAACCCCTTATTGGAGATAGGTTAAAGACAACCTTTATTGAAAGCTATCCTAGTGGTAGCTATGGAGAGCAGCCTTCAGGCTAAGTCTTGAAGGAATGTAAAGCAGCTTGTTTTACCAGTCTATAATCTCTTGAGTGACCAAATGAAGAGGACCACACCAGGTATATATTCAAAATATATGTATTTATTACTAAACACACCCCTCTAGTCTCTTTATGAGGCTAGAGTTCGAAATACATAAATTATAAGTTAGTTATCTACAGTAATAGCACAAATACACGTTTGAGCCCCAGGGCGTACCAAACCATATACCAATAAAGTGGTATAAGAACCACGACTGAGCTAGACACAAGGCCTAGAGCCTGTAGAAGTGCTTGGACCACAAGGAACCACCCAAGGCAGTGACACAGGGGACCCACGGGGGACACGTGCAGTGTATGAACACAGCCGCGAACCACCGTTAACTTCTATGGGGAAAGTCGCGATTAGAATTTAAAAGAAAAGGGACACTTAGAGGAGGACTTGGAGCAAACCCTTTGAGAACTAGGCTGTTCTAGTGTCAATACCCACGGGAGCACCGGAGTACTCGAGTTACCTCACCCAGGGAGCCGGGTGCATAGGTGTCTTTCGGGGTCGGGTTTCGTCGTCGCTTTCTATGGCGATCTGCTGCAAAGTGCTGCTGGCGACCAAGTCGAAAGTGTTCGGGTGGATCCAAAGGTGGATCGAAGATCTGAAGAACCTGAAAGCAGAGGGGACAGAGTCTGGGTCACTAGCCAGTGACCAGGAAGGCGATGAGCAGATGCCCACCGATGTCGAGTGCTTCAGGTAGGTTGACGGCCGTCTTGACTCTTCAGCCACGAGGTCCAGGAGGCGTCGACGATGACCAGGAGCTGGATTCGAGCTGTCCCACGACGTCTGTCGATTGCAGGGGTATCGGCGACTGGATTGGACCCAACAAGCCTTGGCAACGGCAAGTCTCGTGGAAATGGAAGAAGGACGATGTTGCAGACCAGCAAGGTCTGTGGGACTCACTCAGTAAGGATAAGTCAGGGCACACCTAGAGCAACCAGGGAGCCCAAGCAGAAAAAGATTGGCCTTCGGGAGGGCCTACTAGCCAACGGACTAGCGACCGCGAAGGAGCCTCGAGACGATGCACGTGGAGCTGGCTCACAGGACACTCGTGGAGTGGAGGCCAGTGATCTTCGGTGCAGTTGGTGCTGGAGGCTGGGGCTACTCGGAGCCCAAAGCACGACTTCGTGGGAGACCCAGAAGAGGATGCACTTGCAAATGCGATTGGTGTCCAGGGGTCACGGTTCCACGTTACCCACGACAGCTACGGGCCTCAGCTTTGCTGGGGACTCAGGGCAGCCTTGGGAAAGTCTGGAAATCCACCTCTGGTGATGCAAAGACTTCGGCGTCCAACAGGAGCTTCAGCGATGCAGACCGGACAATTGTTTCTTTGGTGCCTGCCAAGCAGGGAGTCACTCCTTGACCCCAAGGGAGATTCTTCAGTCCTCTAATCTTGAAGTAGAGCGTCGAAGGTCCAGGATTCTGTGTCAGAGTTTCATCCAGGTAAATCTAAAGTCCTAAGGACTGGGGTCCCCTACTTATACTAAGGTAGGGGGTTGGACATACTCTGTGGCCCCACCTATGGGAGGGTCAGGGCAGAGGGTGGTTACACCCCTTTCCCTTTGTCCAGTTTCGTGCCAGAGCAGGGGCTGGAAGCCCCTGAGCCGGTTTGAACTGGGGTATGCACAGGGACACCAAATGTGCCCCCAGTGCAGGACTTCAAAGCACCAGAGAGTGCTCTCGCCCAGCCCCAATACACACTATCCTGTCTGGGGAGGTGGTTACACCTCCCTGGGACAGGAAACCTATTGTCCAGGCCTCCCCTGCCGGAGTTTCGGTCAGCAGCAGGAGGCCAGACTCGTGTCTGTGGCAGCGGCATCCATTTTGTGATGCCAGGGCTCTGGAAAGTCAGTACCGGGTATACCGGTGTGTACATGTCTTTCCCTCTAGAAGGGTGGAATGCTACCCCCGCCGCCAGAACTGGCGGGGGGGTAGTATTCCAAGATGTTTGACACCAAACACAACATGTCTCCGTGCAGCCATCCCAAAGTTAGCATTTAACGCTAGGTTATAATGCGCTTAAGAGTATATGGTCAGGCTGCACTACAAACAGCATCAGAGAAGGGTCTCCGAACGCTGCAGAGGGCCCTGCTCATGCAGGGGCACCCTCTCACATAGGAACCACGCACTCTGCCTTCAGGATTGATAAGGCCTGCCATAGGAGTGACTTATAGGTTTATATGTGTGTATGTATGTAGTGATATAGGTAGCCTATATCACAGTAAGGAGTGCATGCACCACCTTACCCAGGCTGCAGTAGCAGACCTGTGGTGTCAGTTTGGATGGCCTTCCAGGGTAGGCATAATACATGCTGCAGCCCCTGGTAGGCCTCTGAGGTGCCTATGCCCTGGGTACATAGTATACCATATACTAGGGACTTATAAGGGCACTCCAGATTCCAATCAGAGATGTGCCTAAGGCACATGGAAACCATTTTAAAGAGGAAGCAGCTAGGCTGGGGTTCTGATTAGCAGGGCCCCAGCCAGACTAAGGTCGAAAAACAGTGAAGCATCAGCAAAAAGTGGGGGTACCCATGTGAAGCAGATCCTACTCTCCTACACAACCCCCCAAACGTAGGGACATTAAACTAACCATGCCCAGTTAAGTCTTCATGTTCTAAGTGGAAGTACCTAGAGAGTCCATCTGCATTGGCATGGTTACTCCCAGGTCTATGTTCCACTGTGAAGTCCATCCCCTGTAGGAAATGGACCACCTAAGCAGTTTGGGGTTTTCACCCTTCATTTGTTTTAGCCATAAGAGGGGCTTATGGTCTGTTTGAACAAGGAAGTGAGTACCAAACAAGTATGGCCTCAACTTCTTCAGAGCCGAGACCACAGCAAAGGCCTCCCTCTCAATGGCTGACCAACGTTTCTCTCTAGGGGTCAGCCTTCTGCTAATAAAAGCTACTGGATGATCCTGACCTTCATCATTCAATTGTGACAGTACAGCCCCTACCCCCAATTCAGATGCATCAGTTTGAACAATGAACTTCTTGGAGTAATCAGGACTCTGTAGAATGGGAGCAGTTCACATGGCCTGCTTTAGGTCATCAAATGCCTTTTGACAGCTAACTGTCCACTGAACCTTTTTGGGCATTTTCTTGGAAGTTGAGTCATTCAGGGGTGTCACTATTGATCCATACCCCTTGACAAATCTCCTATAGTACCCAGTCAGGCCTAAGAAGGCTCTCACCTGAGTCTGGGTAGTGGGAGCAGTCCAGTCCATGATGGTCTGGATCTTGCTCTGCAGTGGTTGAACCTGGCCTCCACCCACAAGGTGGCCCAGGTACACAACCTGACTCTGCCCTATCTGGCACTTGGTGGCCTTGATAGTCAGGCCTGCTTTCTGCAGGGCCTGTAAAACATTTGTGAGGTGGACCAGGTGATCCTCCCAGGTGGAGCTAAAGACAGCAATATCATCTAGATATGCTGCACTATAGGCTTCCAGACCTGTAAGGACTGTATTCACCAACCTCTGAAAAGTGGCAGGTGCATTCTTCAGACCAAAGGGCATCACCACAAATTGATAATGCCCACTAGGGGTTGAGAATGCTGTCTTTGGCTCTGCATCATCAGCTAGTCTGATATGCCAGTAGCCAGCTGTCAGGTCAAATGTGCTTAGATACTTGGCTGAGGCCAAAGTGTCTATTAGCTCATCTGCCCTTGGTATTGGATGGGCATCAGTCCTAGTGACTCCATTGAGACCCCTGTAGTCCACACAAAACCTCATCTCTCTTTTCCCACCATTGGTGTGAGGTTTTGGCACAAGGACCACTGGACTAGCCCAAGGGCTATCTGAGGGTTCAATAACTCCCAAATCCAACATCTTCTGGACTTCTGTCCTGATACAGTCCCTGACATGGTCAGGTTGCCTATAAATCTTATTTTTAATAGGCAGACTGTCCCCAGTGTCCACTTCATGAGTGCACCAGGTAGTCTGACTGGGTGTCAGTGAGAATATGTGTCTGAACTGATTGAGCACCTGTCTGCAATCAGTCTGCTGCTGGGTAGTGAGGCTGCCTGCCAAGGCTACACCATCCACTGACCCATCACCAGGGTTCTGTGAGAGCAGGTCAGGGAGTGGGTCACTCTCTTCCTCCTGTCCCTCATCAGTAGCCAGGAGCAAGCCCATGTCTGCCCTGTCCATATATGGTTTTAACCTGTTGACATGGAGAACCCTGTGGGGACTCCTGGGTGTTCCTAGGTCCACCAAATAGGTAACCTCACCCTTCTGTTCAACAATGGTATGGGGTCCACTCCATTTGTCTTGGAGAGCTGCTGGGGCCACTGGCTCCAACACCCACACCTTCTGTCCTGGCTGGTAAACAGTCAGTACAGCCTTTGGTCATGCCAGGCTTTTGAAGTTCCTGGCTAGCCTCAAGGTTTTTAGTTGCCTTTTCATATACTCAGCCATCCGGGAGCGGAGACCAAGTACATAGTCCACTATGTCTTGCTTTGGGGAGCTTGAGAGGTAACTCCCATCCTTCCTTCACCAAGCACAATGGACCCCTGACAGGGTGACCAAACAAAAGTTCAAAAGGGCTGTAGCCAACCCCTTTTGAGGCACCTCCCTGTACGCAAATAAAAGGCAGGGCAAGAGTATGTCCCATCTTCGCCTAAGCTTTTCTGGGAGCCCTTTAATCATGCCCTTCAAGGTTTTGTTGAATCTCTCAACTAAACCATTGCATTGTGGGTGATAGGGTGTGTTGAACTTGTAAGTCACTCCACACTCCTTCCACATTGCTTTTAAGTATCCAGACATAAAGTTAGCACTTCTGTCTGATACAACCTCGTTAGGGAAGCCCACTCTTGAGAAAATTCCCAGGAGGGCCCTTGCCACCACAGGTGCTGTAGTGGTCCTAAGGGGAATAGCCTCTGGGTACCTGGTGGCATGATCCACTACCACCAGGATAAACCTGTGCCCAGATGCTGTTTGGGGATCCATGGGACCAACAATGTCAATCCCCACCCTTTCAAAGGGAACCCCCACCACAGGTAGTGGTATCAGGGGGCCTTTGTAGTGCCACCTGCCTTGCCACTGGCCTGGCAGGTTACACAGGAGCGACAAAACTCCTTGGTGTCTTCAGACATGTGGGGCCAGTGAAAGTGAGGGACAATTCTGTCCCAAGTCTTGTTCTGGCCCAGGTGACCTGCTAAGGGAATGTCATGGGCTAGGGTCAATAGGAAGCCCCTGAACTTCAAAGGTATAACCAACCTCCTGGTAGCACCAGGCTTGGGGTCTCTACACTCTGAGTACAAGAGTCCATCATCCCAATACACAGTATGGGGACCACTAGCTTTCCCAGCAGCCTCAGCAGCAGCTTGCTGTCTGAGGGGGTTCAAGAGAGGGCAGCTCTGCTGCTCCTGGCTCAGATCTGCCCTGGAAGGTCCCCCTGTTCCCAAGAACTCAACCTGTCAGGTTCAAGCTCCTCTGGGACAGTTCCTTCCTCAGGACTGAGATCATCCCCTCAAGGGACTGATCTTCCTTCTGAGCCAAGGGGAAGGCACTGCCTTTACCCTACTACTCCTCTTCTTGGAGGGCACTTGGTCCATTATTCCAGAATCCAAGGCCTGTTCAGTGTTAGACATTTTGGCTTGTGACCTGGTCACAGCAAACACATCTGCAGGGATGCCCAGCATTTCTGCATGGGTCCTGAGCTCCACTTCTGCCCAAGCTGAAGTTTCTAAGTCATTGCCAAGCAAGCATTCAACGGGTAGGTCTGCACTTACCACAACCTTCTTAAGGCCAGTTACCCCTCCCCAGGAGAAGTTAACAACTGCCAGAGTATGGCCTGTTCTGACGTTGCTAGCATTGGTCACTTGGTACATTTCTCCAAGTATAATCTGCCCAGGATTCACAAGGTCTTGTGTCACCTTGGTGACACTTGCCCCTGTGTCCCTAAATGCCAAAGCCTCTCTTCCGTTAATTAAAGGCTGTTGTCTGTACTTGCCCAGATTACTGGGACTCACAGAGGAGGTCATATCCATGCCTCCATCACAGACTAGGACAGCCTGAGTGAGTTCTCTGACTAGGTCAGAGCTCATCTCTTTACCCAGGGTCAACCCTACTAAACCCTTGGCTTGTGTAGTCCCACCACCAACTGTAACTGCACTAGGGGAGCAGGTGCCTTAGGGGCATTGGTGGGGGCTGGATTAGAGTCTTTGGACTTGGTGCAATCACTGGTCCAGTGGGTCTTTTGCTTACAGACCTTGCACCATGGTTTCCTTTGGCCTTTCCCTTTGGTAGACTGTGAATCCCCACCTGAAGAAGATTTTTGGGGGCCTTGTGAAGACTTTTGATCTTTACCCTTCTCCCCACCCTTATCAGAGGTTTTCGAATCTTGCTTCTTAGGGTCACCACCTTGGTTCTGTACCTTCTGCTTCACCCTGGTTCTGACCCATTTGTCTGCCTTTTTTCCCAATTCTTGGGGAGAGGTCAGATCAGAGTCTACCAGGTGCTGATGCATCAGCTGATTTTGACAGTTATTAAGAATCTGCTCCCTCATGATCAGATTGTACAATCGTGTGAAGTCACATACCTTACTGCCCAATAACCAACCTTCCAGGGCCTTGGCAGAACAATCAACAAAGTCCACCCAGTCTTGAGTCTGTGCTTTTTGGGTATCCCTGAACTTTAACCTGTATTGTTCAGTTGTTAGGCCAAACCCATCAATTAGAGCACTCTTCAAGACTTTGTAATTATCAGCATCCTCCTCTCTAACAGTGAGGAGCTTGTCTCTACCTTTGTCTGCAAAGGAGAGCCACTAGATTGCTGCCTACTGCTCCTGAGGGACCCTCTGTACTTTACAGGCCCTCTCTAGAGCAGTTATCCATTTGTGGATGTCATCACCACTCTGGTAGGGAGGGACAATCTTGCTCAGGTTTCTATGGTCATAAGACCTTTCCCTATCTTTGGGGAAACTGCTGCCACCATGGGACTCTAGTCCCAACTTTTGTCTCTCTCTATAGAGATCTAGGGACTCCCTGTCTATAGCCAATTGCTGTTTCCTGAGTTCAAGCTGAGTTTGCTCATACTGAATCAGTCTCTTTCTCCTCTCATGAGAGGATTCCCTCCTATGAGAGGAGACAGAGGTCCCTATTGAGGTGTCAGAGTGGTTAGACTCCTGAGAAGGAGACCTAGACCTTCTGGGCACACTCAGAACTCTTCCTGGGGGGACAAAGGGGAGGTCACTCTGATCCTCCCCCTCCTCCTCCACAGGAGGAATTGGGTTCTCCAGGTCAAGGTCATTTTCACCTTCCTGGCCAGTTTCAGAGGGGGGGGGCCTGGGTTTCTTCACCCCTGCCCCCTTCCTCATCTTCTGCCCCGCCCTCTCTGCCTACCCCTTCAGACCCTAGGGGCCTGCTGAGATCATCAGCTAGTAGCACCTCCCTGAGGTGTTGGGTGCTGGCACTTTTGCCTGCCTTCAGCTTCCTAGTATTGCATAATGCTCTCAATTCCAAGAATGGGAGTTTATCATACTTGGAGGGAAGAAGCCCACTGGCTTCTGGCAAGGACTCACTGGGTCCTGGCTTTGAAGACATTACTAGTGAGGTGTGGTGTATGCACTACCTACTCTAGTGTGGCCTACTAAACTCTCTTGAGTTGTAGAAAGGGTGTGCTGTCCCTTAACACACAACTCTAAGTTCAGTAGAACTTACTGTATTACTAAGCTTGATTTATATGTACCTTAGGTACCCTTAGTGGTTTTCAGTTGATCAATTCAATTAAGATTATCTGGTAAAATAATAGCAAGCTGGAATCCCACACGCTGCACACCAATGTGAGAAGTTGGCCTGGCATATGCTGTCCTCTAATTATAGTGGGCACCTTGCACCAGTCCAAACAACCCCTTATTGGAGATAGGTTAAAGACAACCTTTATTGAAAGCTATCCTAGTGGTAGCTATGGAGAGCAGCCTTCAGGCTAAGTCTTGAAGGAATGTAAAGCAGCTTGTTTTACCAGTCTATAATCTCTTGAGTGACCAAATGAAAGAGGACCACACCAGGTATATATTCAAAATATATGTATTTATTACTAAACACACCCCTCTAGTCTCTTTATGAGGCTAGAGTTCGAAGTACATAAATTATAAGTTAGTTATTTACAGTAATAGCACAAATACACGTTTGAGCCCCAGGGGCGTACCAAACCATATACCAATAAAGTGGTATAAGAACCACGACTGAGCTAGACACAAGGCCTAGAGCCTGTAGAAGTGCTTGGACCACAAGGAACCACCCAAGGCAGTGACACAGGATACCCACGGGGGACGCGTGCAGTGTATGAACACAGCCGCGAACCACCGTTAACTTCTATGGGGAAAGTCGCGATTAGAATTTAAAAGAAAAGGGACACTTAGAGGAGGACTTGGAGCAAACCCTTTGAGAACTAGGCTGTTCTAGTGTCAATACCCACGGGAGCACCGGAGTACTCGAGTTAGCTCACCCAGGGGAGCCGGGTGCCTAGGTGTCTTTCGGGGTCGGGTTTCGTCGTCGCTTTCTATGGCGATCTGCTGCAAAGTGCTGCTGGCGACCAAGTCGAAAGTGTTCGGGTGGATCCAAAGGTGGATCAAAGATCTGAAGAACCTGAAAGCAGAGGGGACAGAGTCTGGGTCACTAGCCAGTGACCAGGAAGGCGATGAGCAGATGCCCACCGATGTCGAGTGCTTCAGGTAGGTTGACGGTCGTCTTGACTCTTCAGCCACGAGGTCCAGGAGGCGTTGACGATGACCAGGAGCTGGATTCGAGCTGCCCCACGACGTCTGTCGATTGCAGGGGTGTCGGTGACCGGATTGGACCCAACAAGCCTTGGCAACGGCAAGTCTCGTGGAAATGGAAGAAGGACGATGTTGCAGACCAGCAAGGTCTGTGGGACTCACCCAGCGAGGATAAGTCAGGGCACACCTGGAGCAACCAGGGAGCCCAAGCAGAAAAAGATTGGCCTTCGGGAGGGCCTACTAGCCAACGGACTAGCGACCGTGAAGGAGCCTCGAGACGATGTACATGGAGCTGGCTCACAGGACACTCGTGGAGTGGAGGCCAGTGATCTTCGGTGCAGTTGGTGCTGGAGGCTGGGGCTACTCGGAGCCCAAAGCACGACTTCGTGGGATACCCAGAAGAGGATGCACTTGCAAATGCGATCGGTGTCCAGGGGTCACGGTTCCATGTTACCCACGACAGCTACGGGCCTCAGCTTTGCTGGGGACTCAGGGCAGCCTCGTGGAAGTCTGGAAATCCACCTCTGGTGATGCAAAGACTTCGGCGTCCGACGGGAGCTTTAGCAATGCAGACCGGACAATTGCTTCTTTGGTGCCTGCTGTAGGAAGGTGGAATCTGACTATATGGTTTCCCCCACTTTTTTTCCTGGTGTTTTGCTGGTTTATGACTTAGTTGGACTGGGATCCTGCTATTCAGAACCCCAGCCTAGCTGCTTCCTCTTTAAAATGGTTTCCATGTGCCTTAGGCACATCTCTGATTGGAATCTGGAGTGCCCTTATAAGTCCCTAGTATATGGTATACTATGTATCCAGGGCATAGGTACCTCAGAGAGCCTACCAGGGGCTGCAGCATGTATTGTGCCACCCCTGGAAGGCCATCCAAACTGACACCACAGGTCTGCTACTGCAGCCTGGGTAAGGTGGTGCATGCACCCCTTACGGTGATATAGGCTACCTATATCACTACATACATACACACATATAAACCTATAAGTCACTCCTATGGCAGGCCTTATCAATCCTGAAGGCAGAGTGCGTGGTTCCTATGTGAGGGTGCCCCTGCATGAGCAGGGCCCCTCTGCAGCGTTCGGAGACCCTTCTCTGATGCTGTTTGTAGTGCAGCCCGACCCTATACTCTTAAGCGCATTATAACCTCGCGTTAAATGCTAACTTTGGGATGGCTGCACGGAAACATGTCGTGTTTGGTGTCAAACATCTTGGAATACTACCCCCCCGCCAGTTCTGGTGGCGGGGTAGCATTCCACCCTTCTAGAGGAAAGACATGTACACACCGGTATACCCGGTACTGACTTTCCAGAGCCCTGGCATCACAAAATGGATGCCGCTGCCACAGACACGCAGTCTGGCCTCCTGCTGCTGACCGAAACTCCGGCAGGGGAGGCCTGGACAATAGGTTTCCTGTCCCAGGGAGGTGTGACCACCTCCCCAGACGGGATAGTGTGTATTGGGGCTGGGCGGGAGCACTCTCGGGTGCTTTGAAGTCCTGCACTGGGGGCACACTTGGTGTCCCTGTGCATACCCCAGTTCAAACTGGCTCAGGGGCTTCCAGCCCCTGCTCTGGTGCGAAACTGGACAAAGGGAAAGGGGTGTAACCACCCCTCTGCCCTGACCCTCCCATAGGTGGGGCCACAGAGTATGACCAACCCCCTACCTTAGTATAAGTAGGGGACCCCAGTCCTTAGGACTTTAGATTAACCTGGACGAAACTCTGACACAGAATCCTGGACCTTCGACGCTCTACTTCAAGATTAGAGGACTGAAGAATCTCCCTGGGGTCATGGAGTGACTCCCCTGCTTGGCAGGCACCAAAGAAGCAATTGTCCGGTCTGCATCGCTGAAGCTCCCGTCGGACGCCGAAGTCTTTGCATCACCAGAGGTAGATTTCCAGACTTCCCCGAGGCTGCCCTGAGTCTCCAGCAAAGCTGAGGCCCGTAGCTGTCGTGAGTAATGTGGAACCGTGACCCCTGGACACCAAACGCATTTGCAAGTGCATCGTCTTCTGGGTCTCCCACGAAGTCATGCTTTGGGCTCCGAGTAGCCCCAGCCTCCAAAACCAACTGCACCGAAGATCACTGGCCTCCACTCCACGAGTGTCCTGTGAGCCAGCTCCACGTGCATCGACTCGAGGCTCCTTTGCGGTCGCTAGTCCGTTGGCTAGTAGGCCCTCCCGAAGGCCAATCTTTTTCTGCTTGGGTTCCTTGGTTGCTCCAGGTGTGCCCTGACTTATTCTCGCTGGGTGAGTCCCCCAGACCTTGCTGGTCTGCAACATCGTCCTTCTTCTATATCCACGAGACTTGCCGTTGCCAAGGCTTGTTGGGTCCAATCTGGTCGCTGACACCCCTGCAATTGACAGACGTCGTGGGACAGCTCGAATCCAGCTCCTGGTCATCGTCGACGCCTCCTAGACCTCGTGGCTGAAGAGTCAAGACGACTGTCCAACCTACCTGAAGCACTCAACATCGGTGGGCATCTGCTCATCGCCTTCCTGGTCACTGGCTAGTGACCCAGACTCTGTCCCCTCTGCTTTCAGGTTCTTCAGATCTTCGATCCACCTTTGGATCCACCCGAACACTTTCGACTTGGTCGCCAGCAGCACTTTGCAGCAGATCGCCATAGAAAGCGGCGACGAAACCCGACCCCGAAAGACACCTATGCACCCGGCTCCCCTGGGTGAGGTAACTCGAGTACTCCAGTTCTCCCGTGGGTATTGACACTAGAACAGCCTAGTTCTCAAAGGGTTTGCTCCAAGTCCTCCTCTAAGTGTCCCTTTTCTTTTAAATTCTAATCGCGACTTTCCCCATAGAAGTTAACGGTGGTTCGCGGCTGTGTTCATACACTGCACGCGTCTCCCGTGGGTCCCCTGTGTCACTGCCTTGGGTGGTTCCTTGTGGTCCAAGCACTTCTACAGGCTCTAGGCCTTGTGTCTAGCTCAGTCGTGGTTCTTATACCACTTTATTGGTATATGGTTTGGTACGCCCCTGGGGCTCAAACGTGTATTTGTGCTATTCCTGTAGATAACTAACTTATAATTTATGTACTTTGAACTCTAGCCTCATAAAGAGACTAGAGGGTGTGTTTAGTAATAAATACATATATTTTGAATATATACCTGGTGTGGTCCTCTTTCATTTGGTCACTCAAGAGATTATAGACTGGTAAAACAAGCTGCTTTACATTCCTTCAAGACTTAGTCTGAAGGCGGCACTCCATAGCTACCACTAGGATAGCTTTCAATAAAGGTTGTCTTTAACCTATCTCCAATAAGGGGTTGTTTGGACTGGTGCAAGGTGCCCACTATAATTAGTGGACAGCATATGCCAGGCCAACTTCTCACATTGGTGTGCAGCGTGTGGGATTCCAGCTTGCTATTGTTTTACCAGATAATCTCAATTGAATTGATCAACTGAAAACCACTAAGGGTACCTAAGGTACATATAAATCAAGCTTAGTAATACAGTAGGTTCTACTGAACTTAGAGTTGTGTGTTAAGGGACAGCACACCCTTTCTACAACTCAAGAGAGTTTAGTAGGCCACACTAGAGTAGGTAGTGCATACACCACACCTCACTAGTAATG
>CAWUFW010029585.1:0-18765 GCA_963921515.1 Calotriton arnoldi
CAAAAACGGGAGCTGAGAGGCAATACAAGCTGCTAGCAGGTGAATACAGTTTAGTACACAATTCAAAAAGCAATAAGTAGACGTATTAGTTGCAATCTTTTTGTGCCTTTATTTCAGATGTGCTTGGTTTGCATTATATAGACAGCCAACGCGTTTCGCCCCCAATGGGCTTCTTCAGGGCTGCAATAGCATACAATATAAAGGTACTTTAGAAATCAGTGGAGAAAGACGGTATTTGCAAAGAGATAGAACATAGACACGAAAATAATAGAAAGGGAAGATGGTCCGAGAGAATGCGAACCGTGGAAACAAAGAAGTTTTGTGAAAAAAAGTGACGTGAGCATGAGTGAAGGAGCGAAAGTGAGTAGAAAGAAGGGAGAGAATAAGGAGTATAGGATAGTATAGTAATCCTAGAAAGGGAGAACCTCAACAACATTCCGTTTAGCGTGACCGTGGTGAAATAAGGACCGTGAACATTCGTAAGAAAGGAGAGGGGTGGGGGAAAATTCCAAACCATAGTCAAAAGCGTTGGGGTAGGGGCAAAAAGTGAGAACCCATACACCCAAGTGCCTAGGTGTGAGCCGTAAGTAGAAGCATCTCAAACTAGAGCCAGCATACCAAAAGATAATGTTGCTAGAGTCTTGCCAAGATAAAGAGTATCCGTGAACCTGAGATCAGCGTGGCGCGTCCGTGTCAGAATGAGAGGTTTAGAAAACCTGTCTAAAATAGATAAAATAGGTGTAAATTAAAGAAGTGGAAAATGTAATGATCACTACAAGTCGGTAGTGGGCCAGTGATAAAGAGCGAATTAGACATACCTCTAGGCCAAAAGACCGCCTGTGCGTCCGTGATAGTGAAATCCTAGGTCAGTAGAAAGGTGATACCCAGGTAAATCCAATAAGTAGAAGGATCTATGGAAATGATGAAACCAGTATCATTTCCAGACTGGGCGGCGAGCCAAGTAAAAAAGCAATACTGTGTAATGCCCTGCGCATCTAACCACGAAAATTAATGGTGAAAAACCGGGCTCCGCTATTCAGTAGTAGTTTGCAACGGGTGAAGGCCACCCGTTGCAAGCTTGCTAAAGAAGTGTGAACAGGGGTGGGAGCACACCGCTTCACCTCCCAGCAAGGTTCGCCCCTGGCATTCTGGTTAATGCAGTCTCTTGTTGCTTGCTTTGCTCAAGTATTCAGAGTGTTTCGCCAGAGTTGGCGCAGATAGTGCTGATCTCTAGACACGTGTTTCTGGTTCTTTAACCGTCATCAGTAGAGATTAAGACTTCAGATTTGGGGTTTGCTGAGTAGGCTGCCAAACATTGCATCAGGTCAAGTACCTCTCACTGGCACGCGGGTGCTTCTTCCACGAGCTCGTCAGCTCAATGACTCACGGGAGTACTTGAAACAGGAACAGGGGTGGGAGCACACCGCTTCACCTCCCAGCAAGGTTCGCCCCTGGCATTCTGGTTAATGCAGTCTCTTGTTGCTTGCTTTGCTCAAGTATTCAGAGTGTTTCGCCAGAGTTGGCGCAGATAGTGCTGATCTCTAGACACGTGTTTCTGGTTCTTTAACCGTCATCAGTAGAGATTAAGACTTCAGATTTGGGGTTTGCTGAGTAGGCTGCCAAACATTGCATCAGGTCAAGTACCTCTCACTGGCACGCGGGTGCTTCTTCCACGAGCTCGTCAGCTCAATGACTCACGGGAGTACTTGAAACAGGAACAGGGGTGGGAGCACACCGCTTCACCTCCCAGCAAGGTTCGCCCCTGGCATTCTGGTTAATGCAGTCTCTTGTTGCTTGCTTTGCTCAAGTATTCAGAGTGTTTCGCCAGAGTTGGCGCAGATAGTGCTGATCTCTAGACACGTGTTTCTGGTTCTTTAACCGTCATCAGTAGAGATTAAGACTTCAGATTTGGGGTTTGCTGAGTAGGCTGCCAAACATTGCATCAGGTCAAGTACCTCTCACTGGCACGCGGGTGCTTCTTCCACGAGCTCGTCAGCTCAATGACTCACGGGAGTACTTGAAACAGGAACAGGGGTGGGAGCACACCGCTTCACCTCCCAGCAAGGTTCGCCCCTGGCATTCTGGTTAATGCAGTCTCTTGTTGCTTGCTTTGCTCAAGTATTCAGAGTGTTTCGCCAGAGTTGGCGCAGATAGTGCTGATCTCTAGACACGTGTTTCTGGTTCTTTAACCGTCATCAGTAGAGATTAAGACTTCAGATTTGGGGTTTGCTGAGTAGGCTGCCAAACATTGCATCAGGTCAAGTACCTCTCACTGGCACGCGGGTGCTTCTTCCACGAGCTCGTCAGCTCAATGACTCACGGGAGTACTTGAAACAGGAACAGGGGTGGGAGCACACCGCTTCACCTCCCAGCAAGGTTCGCCCCTGGCATTCTGGTTAATGCAGTCTCTTGTTGCTTGCTTTGCTCAAGTATTCAGAGTGTTTCGCCAGAGTTGGCGCAGATAGTGCTGATCTCTAGACACGTGTTTCTGGTTCTTTAACCGTCATCAGTAGAGATTAAGACTTCAGATTTGGGGTTTGCTGAGTAGGCTGCCAAACATTGCATCAGGTCAAGTACCTCTCACTGGCACGCGGGTGCTTCTTCCACGAGCTCGTCAGCTCAATGACTCACGGGAGTACTTGGAAACAGGAACAGGGGTGGGAGCACACCGCTTCACCTCCCAGCAAGGTTCGCCCCTGGCATTCTGGTTAATGCAGTCTCTTGTTGCTTGCTTTGCTCAAGTATTCAGAGTGTTTCGCCAGAGTTGGCGCAGATAGTGCTGATCTCTAGACACGTGTTTCTGGTTCTTTAACCGTCATCAGTAGAGATTAAGACTTCAGATTTGGGGTTTGCTGAGTAGGCTGCCAAACATTGCATCAGGTCAAGTACCTCTCACTGGCACGCGGGTGCTTCTTCCACGAGCTCGTCAGCTCAATGACTCACGGGAGTACTTGAAACAGGAACAGGGGTGGGAGCACACCGCTTCACCTCCCAGCAAGGTTCGCCCCTGGCATTCTGGTTAATGCAGTCTCTTGTTGCTTGCTTTGCTCAAGTATTCAGAGTGTTTCGCCAGAGTTGGCGCAGATAGTGCTGATCTCTAGACACGTGTTTCTGGTTCTTTAACCGTCATCAGTAGAGATTAAGACTTCAGATTTGGGGTTTGCTGAGTAGGCTGCCAAACATTGCATCAGGTCAAGTACCTCTCACTGGCACGCGGGTGCTTCTTCCACGAGCTCGTCAGCTCAATGACTCACGGGAGTACTTGAAACAGGAACAGGGTGGGAGCACACCGCTTCACCTCCCAGCAAGGTTCGCCCCTGGCATTCTGGTTAATGCAGTCTCTTGTTGCTTGCTTTGCTCAAGTATTCAGAGTGTTTCGCCAGAGTTGGCGCAGATAGTGCTGATCTCTAGACACGTGTTTCTGGTTCTTTAACCGTCATCAGTAGAGATTAAGACTTCAGATTTGGGGTTTGCTGAGTAGGCTGCCAAACATTGCATCAGGTCAAGTACCTCTCACTGGCACGCGGGTGCTTCTTCCACGAGCTCGTCAGCTCAATGACTCACGGGAGTACTTGGAAACAGGAACAGGGGTGGGAGCACACCGCTTCACCTCCCAGCAAGGTTCGCCCCTGGCATTCTGGTTAATGCAGTCTCTTGTTGCTTGCTTTGCTCAAGTATTCAGAGTGTTTCGCCAGAGTTGGCGCAGATAGTGCTGATCTCTAGACACGTGTTTCTGGTTCTTTAACCGTCATCAGTAGAGATTAAGACTTCAGATTTGGGGTTTGCTGAGTAGGCTGCCAAACATTGCATCAGGTCAAGTACCTCTCACTGGCACGCGGGTGCTTCTTCCACGAGCTCGTCAGCTCAATGACTCACGGGAGTACTTGAAACAGGAACAGGGGTGGGAGCACACCGCTTCACCTCCCAGCAAGGTTCGCCCCTGGCATTCTGGTTAATGCAGTCTCTTGTTGCTTGCTTTGCTCAAGTATTCAGAGTGTTTCGCCAGAGTTGGCGCAGATAGTGCTGATCTCTAGACACGTGTTTCTGGTTCTTTAACCGTCATCAGTAGAGATTAAGACTTCAGATTTGGGGTTTGCTGAGTAGGCTGCCAAACATTGCATCAGGTCAAGTACCTCTCACTGGCACGCGGGTGCTTCTTCCACGAGCTCGTCAGCTCAATGACTCACGGGAGTACTTGAAACAGGAACAGGGTGGGAGCACACCGCTTCACCTCCCAGCAAGGTTCGCCCCTGGCATTCTGGTTAATGCAGTCTCTTGTTGCTTGCTTTGCTCAAGTATTCAGAGTGTTTCGCCAGAGTTGGCGCAGATAGTGCTGATCTCTAGACACGTGTTTCTGGTTCTTTAACCGTCATCAGTAGAGATTAAGACTTCAGATTTGGGGTTTGCTGAGTAGGCTGCCAAACATTGCATCAGGTCAAGTACCTCTCACTGGCACGCGGGTGCTTCTTCCACGAGCTCGTCAGCTCAATGACTCACGGGAGTACTTGAAACAGGAACAGGGGTGGGAGCACACCGCTTCACCTCCCAGCAAGGTTCGCCCCTGGCATTCTGGTTAATGCAGTCTCTTGTTGCTTGCTTTGCTCAAGTATTCAGAGTGTTTCGCCAGAGTTGGCGCAGATAGTGCTGATCTCTAGACACGTGTTTCTGGTTCTTTAACCGTCATCAGTAGAGATTAAGACTTCAGATTTGGGGTTTGCTGAGTAGGCTGCCAAACATTGCATCAGGTCAAGTACCTCTCACTGGCACGCGGGTGCTTCTTCCACGAGCTCGTCAGCTCAATGACTCACGGGAGTACTTGAAACAGGAACAGGGGTGGGAGCACACCGCTTCACCTCCCAGCAAGGTTCGCCCCTGGCATTCTGGTTAATGCAGTCTCTTGTTGCTTGCTTTGCTCAAGTATTCAGAGTGTTTCGCCAGAGTTGGCGCAGATAGTGCTGATCTCTAGACACGTGTTTCTGGTTCTTTAACCGTCATCAGTAGAGATTAAGACTTCAGATTTGGGGTTTGCTGAGTAGGCTGCCAAACATTGCATCAGGTCAAGTACCTCTCACTGGCACGCGGGTGCTTCTTCCACGAGCTCGTCAGCTCAATGACTCACGGGAGTACTTGAAACAGGAACAGGGGTGGGAGCACACCGCTTCACCTCCCAGCAAGGTTCGCCCCTGGCATTCTGGTTAATGCAGTCTCTTGTTGCTTGCTTTGCTCAAGTATTCAGAGTGTTTCGCCAGAGTTGGCGCAGATAGTGCTGATCTCTAGACACGTGTTTCTGGTTCTTTAACCGTCATCAGTAGAGATTAAGACTTCAGATTTGGGGTTTGCTGAGTAGGCTGCCAAACATTGCATCAGGTCAAGTACCTCTCACTGGCACGCGGGTGCTTCTTCCACGAGCTCGTCAGCTCAATGACTCACGGGAGTACTTGAAACAGGAACAGGGGTGGGAGCACACCGCTTCACCTCCCAGCAAGGTTCGCCCCTGGCATTCTGGTTAATGCAGTCTCTTGTTGCTTGCTTTGCTCAAGTATTCAGAGTGTTTCGCCAGAGTTGGCGCAGATAGTGCTGATCTCTAGACACGTGTTTCTGGTTCTTTAACCGTCATCAGTAGAGATTAAGACTTCAGATTTGGGGTTTGCTGAGTAGGCTGCCAAACATTGCATCAGGTCAAGTACCTCTCACTGGCACGCGGGTGCTTCTTCCACGAGCTCGTCAGCTCAATGACTCACGGGAGTACTTGAAACAGGAACAGGGGTGGGAGCACACCGCTTCACCTCCCAGCAAGGTTCGCCCCTGGCATTCTGGTTAATGCAGTCTCTTGTTGCTTGCTTTGCTCAAGTATTCAGAGTGTTTCGCCAGAGTTGGCGCAGATAGTGCTGATCTCTAGACACGTGTTTCTGGTTCTTTAACCGTCATCAGTAGAGATTAAGACTTCAGATTTGGGGTTTGCTGAGTAGGCTGCCAAACATTGCATCAGGTCAAGTACCTCTCACTGGCACGCGGGTGCTTCTTCCACGAGCTCGTCAGCTCAATGACTCACGGGAGTACTTGAAACAGGAACAGGGGTGGGAGCACACCGCTTCACCTCCCAGCAAGGTTCGCCCCTGGCATTCTGGTTAATGCAGTCTCTTGTTGCTTGCTTTGCTCAAGTATTCAGAGTGTTTCGCCAGAGTTGGCGCAGATAGTGCTGATCTCTAGACACGTGTTTCTGGTTCTTTAACCGTCATCAGTAGAGATTAAGACTTCAGATTTGGGGTTTGCTGAGTAGGCTGCCAAACATTGCATCAGGTCAAGTACCTCTCACTGGCACGCGGGTGCTTCTTCCACGAGCTCGTCAGCTCAATGACTCACGGGAGTACTTGGAAACAGGAACAGGGGTGGGAGCACACCGCTTCACCTCCCAGCAAGGTTCGCCCCTGGCATTCTGGTTAATGCAGTCTCTTGTTGCTTGCTTTGCTCAAGTATTCAGAGTGTTTCGCCAGAGTTGGCGCAGATAGTGCTGATCTCTAGACACGTGTTTCTGGTTCTTTAACCGTCATCAGTAGAGATTAAGACTTCAGATTTGGGGTTTGCTGAGTAGGCTGCCAAACATTGCATCAGGTCAAGTACCTCTCACTGGCACGCGGGTGCTTCTTCCACGAGCTCGTCAGCTCAATGACTCACGGGAGTACTTGAAACAGGAACAGGGGTGGGAGCACACCGCTTCACCTCCCAGCAAGGTTCGCCCCTGGCATTCTGGTTAATGCAGTCTCTTGTTGCTTGCTTTGCTCAAGTATTCAGAGTGTTTCGCCAGAGTTGGCGCAGATAGTGCTGATCTCTAGACACGTGTTTCTGGTTCTTTAACCGTCATCAGTAGAGATTAAGACTTCAGATTTGGGGTTTGCTGAGTAGGCTGCCAAACATTGCATCAGGTCAAGTACCTCTCACTGGCACGCGGGTGCTTCTTCCACGAGCTCGTCAGCTCAATGACTCACGGGAGTACTTGAAACAGGAACAGGGGTGGGAGCACACCGCTTCACCTCCCAGCAAGGTTCGCCCCTGGCATTCTGGTTAATGCAGTCTCTTGTTGCTTGCTTTGCTCAAGTATTCAGAGTGTTTCGCCAGAGTTGGCGCAGATAGTGCTGATCTCTAGACACGTGTTTCTGGTTCTTTAACCGTCATCAGTAGAGATTAAGACTTCAGATTTGGGGTTTGCTGAGTAGGCTGCCAAACATTGCATCAGGTCAAGTACCTCTCACTGGCACGCGGGTGCTTCTTCCACGAGCTCGTCAGCTCAATGACTCACGGGAGTACTTGAAACAGGAACAGGGGTGGGAGCACACCGCTTCACCTCCCAGCAAGGTTCGCCCCTGGCATTCTGGTTAATGCAGTCTCTTGTTGCTTGCTTTGCTCAAGTATTCAGAGTGTTTCGCCAGAGTTGGCGCAGATAGTGCTGATCTCTAGACACGTGTTTCTGGTTCTTTAACCGTCATCAGTAGAGATTAAGACTTCAGATTTGGGGTTTGCTGAGTAGGCTGCCAAACATTGCATCAGGTCAAGTACCTCTCACTGGCACGCGGGTGCTTCTTCCACGAGCTCGTCAGCTCAATGACTCACGGGAGTACTTGAAACAGGAACAGGGGTGGGAGCACACCGCTTCACCTCCCAGCAAGGTTCGCCCCTGGCATTCTGGTTAATGCAGTCTCTTGTTGCTTGCTTTGCTCAAGTATTCAGAGTGTTTCGCCAGAGTTGGCGCAGATAGTGCTGATCTCTAGACACGTGTTTCTGGTTCTTTAACCGTCATCAGTAGAGATTAAGACTTCAGATTTGGGGTTTGCTGAGTAGGCTGCCAAACATTGCATCAGGTCAAGTACCTCTCACTGGCACGCGGGTGCTTCTTCCACGAGCTCGTCAGCTCAATGACTCACGGGAGTACTTGAAACAGGAACAGGGGTGGGAGCACACCGCTTCACCTCCCAGCAAGGTTCGCCCCTGGCATTCTGGTTAATGCAGTCTCTTGTTGCTTGCTTTGCTCAAGTATTCAGAGTGTTTCGCCAGAGTTGGCGCAGATAGTGCTGATCTCTAGACACGTGTTTCTGGTTCTTTAACCGTCATCAGTAGAGATTAAGACTTCAGATTTGGGGTTTGCTGAGTAGGCTGCCAAACATTGCATCAGGTCAAGTACCTCTCACTGGCACGCGGGTGCTTCTTCCACGAGCTCGTCAGCTCAATGACTCACGGGAGTACTTGAAACAGGAACAGGGGTGGGAGCACACCGCTTCACCTCCCAGCAAGGTTCGCCCCTGGCATTCTGGTTAATGCAGTCTCTTGTTGCTTGCTTTGCTCAAGTATTCAGAGTGTTTCGCCAGAGTTGGCGCAGATAGTGCTGATCTCTAGACACGTGTTTCTGGTTCTTTAACCGTCATCAGTAGAGATTAAGACTTCAGATTTGGGGTTTGCTGAGTAGGCTGCCAAACATTGCATCAGGTCAAGTACCTCTCACTGGCACGCGGGTGCTTCTTCCACGAGCTCGTCAGCTCAATGACTCACGGGAGTACTTGAAACAGGAACAGGGGTGGGAGCACACCGCTTCACCTCCCAGCAAGGTTCGCCCCTGGCATTCTGGTTAATGCAGTCTCTTGTTGCTTGCTTTGCTCAAGTATTCAGAGTGTTTCGCCAGAGTTGGCGCAGATAGTGCTGATCTCTAGACACGTGTTTCTGGTTCTTTAACCGTCATCAGTAGAGATTAAGACTTCAGATTTGGGGTTTGCTGAGTAGGCTGCCAAACATTGCATCAGGTCAAGTACCTCTCACTGGCACGCGGGTGCTTCTTCCACGAGCTCGTCAGCTCAATGACTCACGGGAGTACTTGAAACAGGAACAGGGGTGGGAGCACACCGCTTCACCTCCCAGCAAGGTTCGCCCCTGGCATTCTGGTTAATGCAGTCTCTTGTTGCTTGCTTTGCTCAAGTATTCAGAGTGTTTCGCCAGAGTTGGCGCAGATAGTGCTGATCTCTAGACACGTGTTTCTGGTTCTTTAACCGTCATCAGTAGAGATTAAGACTTCAGATTTGGGGTTTGCTGAGTAGGCTGCCAAACATTGCATCAGGTCAAGTACCTCTCACTGGCACGCGGGTGCTTCTTCCACGAGCTCGTCAGCTCAATGACTCACGGGAGTACTTGAAACAGGAACAGGGGTGGGAGCACACCGCTTCACCTCCCAGCAAGGTTCGCCCCTGGCATTCTGGTTAATGCAGTCTCTTGTTGCTTGCTTTGCTCAAGTATTCAGAGTGTTTCGCCAGAGTTGGCGCAGATAGTGCTGATCTCTAGACACGTGTTTCTGGTTCTTTAACCGTCATCAGTAGAGATTAAGACTTCAGATTTGGGGTTTTGCTGAGTAGGCTGCCAAACATTGCATCAGGTCAAGTACCTCTCACTGGCACGCGGGTGCTTCTTCCACGAGCTCGTCAGCTCAATGACTCACGGGAGTACTTGAAACAGGAACAGGGGTGGGAGCACACCGCTTCACCTCCCAGCAAGGTTCGCCCCTGGCATTCTGGTTAATGCAGTCTCTTGTTGCTTGCTTTGCTCAAGTATTCAGAGTGTTTCGCCAGAGTTGGCGCAGATAGTGCTGATCTCTAGACACGTGTTTCTGGTTCTTTAACCGTCATCAGTAGAGATTAAGACTTCAGATTTGGGGTTTGCTGAGTAGGCTGCCAAACATTGCATCGGGCGAACCTTGCTGGGGGTGAGCGGTGTGCTCCCACCCCTGTTCCTGTTTAAAAGTACTCCCGTGAGTCATTGAGCTGACGAGCTCGTGGAAGAAGCACCCGCGCGCCAGTGAGAGGTACTTGACCTGATGCAATGTTTGGCAGCCCACTCAGCAAACCCCAAATTTGAAGCCTGTAATCTCTACTGATGACGGTTAAAGAACCAGAAACACGTGTCTAGAGATCAGCACTATCTGCGCCAACTCTGGCGAAATACTTGGAATACTATAGCGAAGTAAGCAACAAGAGACTACATTTACCAGAATGCCAGGCGAACCTGCTGGAGGTGACGGTGTGCTCCCACCCCTGTTCCTGTTTAAAAGTACTCCGTGAGTCATTGAGCTGACGAGCTCGTGGAAGACCCGCGCGCCAGTGAGAGTACTTGACCTGATGTAATGTTTGGCAGCCCACTCAGCAAACCCCAAATTTGAAGCCTGTAATCTCTACTGATGACGGTTAAAGAACCAGAAACACGTGTCTCAGAGATCAGCACTATCTGCGCCAGCTCTGGCGAAATACTTGGAATACTATAGCGAAGTAAGCAACAGAGACTACATTTACCAGAATGCCAGGGGCGAACCTTGCTGAGGGTGAGCGGTGTGCTCCACCCTGTTCCTGTTTAAAAGTACTCCCGTGAGTCATTGAGCTGACGAGCTCGTGAAGAAGCACCGCCGCTAGTGAGAGGTACTTGACCTGATGTAATGTTTGGCAGCCCACTCAGCAAACCCCAAATTTGAAGCCTGTAATCTCTACTGATGACGATTAAAGAACCAGAAACACGTGTCTAGAGATCAGCACTATCTGCGCCAACTCTGGCGAAATACTTGGAATACTATGGCGAAGTAAGCAACAAGAGACTACATTTACCAGAATGCCAGGGGCGAACCTTGCTGGGGTGAGCGGTGTGCTCCCACCCTGTTCCTGTTTAAAAGTACTCCCGTGAGTCATTGAGCTGGCGAGCTCGTGGAAGAAGCACCGCGCGCCAGTGAGAGGTACTTGACCTGATGTAATGTTTGGCAGCCCACTCAGCAAACCCCAAATTTGAAGCCTGTAATCTCTACTGATGACGGTTAAAGAACCAGAAACACGTGTCTAGAGATCAGCACTATCTGCGCCAACTCTGGCGAAATACTTGGAATACTATAGCGAAGTAAGCAACAAGAGACTACATTACCAGAATGCCAGGGGCGAGCCTTGCTGGGGGTGAGCGGTGTGCTCCCACCCCTGTTCCTGTTTAAAAGTACTCCTGTGAGTCATTGAGCTGACGAGCTCGTGGAAGAAGCACCACGCGCCAGTGAGAGGTACTTGACCTGATGTAATGTTTGGCAGCCCACTCAGCAAACCCCAAATTTGAAGCCTGTAATCTCTACTGATGACGGTTAAAGAACCAGAAACACGTGTCTAGAGATCAGCACTATCTGCGCCAACTCTGGCGAAATACTTGGAATACTATAGCGAAGTAAGCAACAAGAGACTACATTTACCAGAATGCCAGGGGCGAACCTTGCTGGGGGTGAGCGGTGTGCTCCCACCCCTGTTCCTGTTTAAAAGTACTCCCGTGAGTCATTGAGCTGGCGAGCTCGTGGAAGAAGCACCCGCGCGCCAGTGAGAGGTACTTGACCTGATGTAATGTTTGGCAGCCCACTCAGCAAACCCCAAATTTGAAGCCTGTAATCTCTACTGATGACGGTTAAAGAACCAGAAACACGTGTCTAGAGATCAGCACTATCTGCGCCAACTCTGGCGAAATACTTGGAATACTATAGCGAAGTAAGCAACAAGAGACTACATTTACCAGAATGCCAGGGGCGAACCTTGCTGGGGGTGAGCGGTGTGCTCCCACCTGTTCCTTGCTAAGAAGTGTGGCCACTGGTGAATGATATCACCTAACCCCAACTATACACGAGGATGCCACCGCGATTATACGTGAAAAGCAGAGTGGTACGTAAGGCATCATTTGTGCGGTAGTCTGTGAGCTATGAAGCGAATACGCTGCCAGGGAAACGCGCACTAGGTGTATCCAATTTAAACTAGACATAATTTGTATTGGAGGTTGCTAATGAGAAAAATAACAATGTATACGTATGGTATGACATGTATTGAGTGGAAGGAGTTGCGCCTGAAGCCCTCGTGATGACAAGCACCGGGTAATTGAAGTGATATTATACTGTTGGTTCCCAGTTATTAAAAGGATTCTGTGACTTAAGTTACTATGGCTGGCGAAGAATACTTAAAACGAACGCATAGCGTGACATAAATGGTGAGCGTAAACATGACAGCAAAAATGATAAATGTAGTGATCTGAATTAAGAATGGTATTGCATAACTATGTTTCTGTGGCTGGCGAAGAATTATTAAAGCGAACCCCAGTGTGACATTAAAAGGTTAGCGCAAGCGTAAAAGTGACGGCAAAACTAATAAATAAAGTGATTTAAATTAATGATGGTACTGCATAATTGTGAAAACGAGTAGTATAATAGTATATAGTTTAAAGTGTGAATATCTTCTAGCGGAATGAGCCCATGAACCCAATTTAAGCAATTGGAGGCAAGATATGCTTAAGCAATGTGGCATGAGCGATTGCTCATAGCCACGTCCCTTCACTTACTTAAGTAATTCGCAGTGTCGCGTTCGTGAAAGCCGTGTCGGGCAACGTCCGATATGTAGCGGGATGTGAACCGTCTAAGGGCTCCTTGAATCCTCCTGCCTATAAACAAGCAGTGCACGAAGTACTTCCGGGTGCCGGAAGACTCGATCCGACAACCTCGGTGTCGGCAAGAGGAGAAGCACTGCGTAGTAGGTTGGTTCCTGCTAGCGAACATCTAAACTGACAACCGTAAGAGTCGGTAAACGGCCATAATGGTTCCGGTTGTGAACCGGGTGTCGCCATATTTGTTCTAAAAGATCGTATTAGTTCTTAAAAAAACAGACAAAAGTGGAGTCCGTGAAAAATTTGCTGGCTCTGGTTGTAAAAGCGGGTTGGACCATGTGTGAATTAGAGACCAAAAATTATTTAAAAAATTTTTGGTGTGTTTTTATATTAAAACATTATTTATAAAAAGGTGTAGGTGCATTGCGAAGATGGTTGAAGCTTAACAATTCAAAGGATATAAAAAGACTGTAAAGGAGTAAAGAAAAATGATGAAGAATAAAATCGAGAGAAACTATTGCAAAAGAAAGGAGAAACAATAGAGAAATGACCTGGTGGGTTCGAAGAGAGTGTGAGGACTAAATGGTCCGAAGTGGTGAGTTTATAAAAAGTGACTGACGTCTTCTGTGTGGCAAGCAAAGCTAATAGTGAGTATATAAGAGCATAACATGAGTCGAAAGGCGATAATGGGTAGAAAGAAGGTTGCATATCGAAGAAAAGAGCGAGGAGAGAGTAATGGTATCACGTTATGGGATATCGATCCTTAGTCAGGAATCAGTTAAAGGCTTTATAACTTCACATATTAAACGTTGTGGCATTGGTGTGAAGGCATTAAGGTTACAGTGCCCCACATCCAATAAACAAGCAGGGTAACACATATTTCTAAGTGAAGTGAACATTAGAGCCAGTAGGGTTAAAGCGCCTTACATCCAATTAAACAGCACAGTGACACGTATTCATAGGCAAAATGAACATTTAAACCAGTAGGCAATAGAGAAAGAATTCTGTCATAGGTAGTGTAGGACATTAAGAAATAGGTGTGCGGACAACATGGTTGATGTGCCATAAATCTATAATACATATTTCAATGCCACGCAAAGTGAAGTGAGGCCAATTAATTGACCAGTTGACAAGGGGTTGGTCATTGGTGTGCGGGCAATTAGGTTACAGTGCCACACATCTAGTTTAAGAGAAATGCAGTATACGAAGTAATCAGCATTTGGACTCGTTGGCAATAGGGTTACAATGTCACCAAGTCGGGTAAAACACATTTAGGATACTGAGCAAAGAACAGGGACGGAGTTCCAGTGCCACGGCATTCAAGGTGCAGAATGAATAGAACAGGGTGTCGGAAACAATTGGAGTCTTTGGACTAAAACGTAGGCAATGAGGTTACAGTGCCCCACATTTAAAGGTTCAAATCACAAGGTATTTGATGCGATCAATATTAGTACCGGTTCCCAAATGGGGTAAGTGAATCAGTAAGCCCTTGTGTCACGTAACCCAATGGTTGCGTGGACTATACGATGATGCATAGTCTAGGTGTGTGTCAATCCCCTGAGAAAGAAGAGGAAAGAACACAGTCATACGGAAAACTGATACGCTTATAACATTATAAAAAGTAATGCATTTCCTTGTCAGTATTGAGACCTAGCATAGAGGAGCATTGAGTGCATATCCATCTGGCTTCTAACTGCCTGAGAGCCAGTTCCCTATCCCCTCCTCTTTTGTTATTGAGGGCAATATCAATACCGTGGAAGCGGAACTTAGTCTTGTCAACTCCGCTTTTGCACTCATGAGAGACTAGATGCGTATGCTATGTCGCCATTCAGTACTGCTCTGCGATGTTCCTGAATGCGTGTTTTTAGCTGTCTTGTAGTGCTACCTACATATATCTTGTTACACCCACAGATCAATATGTAGATCACAAAGCTGGTGAGACAGTTAATAAACTGCCGTATCCTGTGTTGTGTACTCGTATTGTTACCAAAAGTCGTGGTCTTGTTACAGCCTAGGTTGCAGATATTACAGGTGCCACAAGTATAAAACCCCACGGGTTTGTGGAGCCAACTTTGTCGCTGTGGTTGTCTTGCAAAAGGTATAGCTAGGACACAGGGAGTCCCTGATTGTTCTGCATCTTTTGAACGTCATGGATGGTCTCTGTGTAATGATGCTATTAACACCTGGTACTCCCTTGAGTAGTGCCCAGTGTTTGCCAAGTATCTTGAACACGTCGTGATTGAGTGCAGAGTGAGTCGTAATGAACGAGAGTCTATCCTTGCCCTTCTCAGTGCCCTTTGCCTTACTCGTAAGTGTATCTTTCCTCTTGAGGGTTCTAGCCCTATTTTCTGCCACTTGGAGTACATTTGGTTTATAGCCTCTTCTTTTCAGTCTGCCTGTTGCTAGTTTTGCTTGTATGTCAAAGTTTGCATCCTCACTGCAATTCCTGCGAATGCGGATCAGCTCTCCATATGGGATAGCCTTTTTGGTTGAGGGTGGGTGAGAGTTGGTGTAATGCAGTATGCTATTCACTGCAGTTTCTTTCCTGTATAGTGTGCTCTGAATTCTGTTGTTCTGAACGTATAGTTCAAGATCCAAGAAGTGTATACTGGACTGTGACATCTCTAGGGTAAAGCTGACATTGAGGGTGTTATGGTTTAGGAAATCAAAGTATTCTCTAAGCTCAAGTCCTGTGCCTGTCCATAAGATGATGATGTCATCAATGTAATATGCTGTCTGATTTAGAGAAATCTGCTGCTTTTTCTAATAATGAAATGTTAGAAGACACATCAGACTTTGAGCAAATGTATTGCTATCAACATAATGGTCATCATTTTTTGCATAAATCTGCTAACCCTAGGAGTGTTTTCACATATCACCAATGGGAACATTGCCCGACACCGCCAAAAGCAGTTCAAAGACATTTGTACAAAAATTTCCATATTTTTCAGGGTTTAACACATCGGACCCAGCCTCATATTACTATAAGGTTGCACCTACACAAGCACAGAAAAATATGTTGACAAACACAAAACAGATCTATTCTGCTACTTTTATTGCCCAGTTGTCAGAACAAGGGTTCAAACTATGGAAAGACACGATAGACTTAAAATATGTCTGGGGTACTAGAGACTGGCAGGTCCAGGGAACAGAGGCACTATTTAGAGCATGTCTGATTCCTCAACAAATAATGTTCTTGAATGAAACAGTGCAACAAACAACTTGTCTTGGGTTAGCCAGGAATAAAGATCTGAATACACCTCGGGTGCCAGCACCATCACACACTGAGGAGAATGTAACATCACAAAACGTGGTTACAGTAGATGACATCTTACAAAGCAATAGATCAGTACCCGATTGGAAGGAATGGTTGGTCTGGCCCATAGACACCAATAACTGACAAGAAAGATTCTTGGGTAAAACTAAAGGATTTAGTATTAATAGGCCAGATCCACGTTATGTGCAAAGATAACACCTCGGGGTAGTGACATCGTACAGTGTTGGGAAGTTATGCCTCAACTGGCTACAAACCTCAACACGCAAACAGGTGAAACAACACTTATCCTTTCTTACAGGGGATGTGGACCGGCGGGATTTTTATTAGGTCCTAGGAAACCACGTCAGAAACGTTTTTTTATATGCTGTCTATAATGAAGTTTGGAAAATCTCTCAACAGGAGGCAGCGGAAAGATTAAGAGAAATCGATCGCCTAAACCTAGAGAAAGCTCTATCAGTGGTAGATAATGGGTTAACAACCTTAACATCCAGGATATACTCACTGGGCAACATTGTATCTTCTGCTATCGATGTACTAGAACAAGATTTGTCCATACTGCAACACGGGCAATCACAATTGCGTTCTATTATGTTGTTAAGCTGGACGCTGCAATCTTTGTGCACAGGCTATGTGCCTTGGCGTTTTATAAACAGCACGTCTCTGTTTTCCTCGTACAATCTGACAGAGAAACAGATAGAAATGGCACAGAGGGGAGCGAAGTATACAAAGCTGCGCATTGAAAAACTGGCAGATTAACATTTACAGTGGCAGAATCACCGTCCACAGAATGGTTAATCCATGGCCACATAACTCTCCCGGTCACAACATTTCAATTCCATTATTGCCTAGAACAAATGCAGGCAGGCAGATTTGAGGAAATGGGTAAGGAATTCATCAAGGAATCTTGGAAATTGCCGTACAGATTTCGATGCCGGAGTGGGGAGAAAGAAGTGTCTCTTAGCGGTACTAACTGTGAGAATACATTAAGTGGATCACTTACATGCCAAGATATTATGCTTCATGGGGCCTGTAATGGTTCAGTAGCAAACCTGTCCTGTCACTTGGAGGGGCCCCAGCTGCCGTGATCACTCCAGTGTTCAAACTACTTTCGAATGGGAGTTACTTGATGCTGAACGATCAAGGTTGCTGTGGGATGCTTCCGGGCATCGCATATCTGGTGACTGTAAGTTCCAGGGTTACGTGCTGTATGCAAGTATTGTTTCCCACAACACATACAGTCAGGGAGGCGCCACTATGGCCTTCGTTAAATATTTCATTAATACGGTTTGGTACTTTGAGCAGGATGAAAGCCATGCTTACACAGAAATCCATGCCCATAACCTCCGCTCGAGAGACTTTTGATCTTCAAGTAGCAAGGTCTTCAGCAGAGATACAGGCACTTATACGTACAAACTGCCCTTTCCATTTCGCTGAAATGGTAAATCGATATCTTTAACATGTGTGATACGACAGGCATTGTCCACCTATTTAAGAATGTAGGTTCTGGACTGTTAAGCACCTTTCAGACGGTCCTCAGAGTTATTCCAAACTTTATACACTCCGTGTTAGGAAGCATTTTCGGAGGACTGCCGCTGATCTTGTTTCTAATAGCAGGTATCCTGATTGTCGTGTTTTTGCTACGCAATGGACGTCCCAGTCACCAAGGAGATGGAAACAGTGCTCCTGGAGAGAAAATACAGTGATCGCATGGTACAACTTCTAGGCACACCTCGCCTAAGGGAACTAAGGGCCAGATGTACGACGCGTTTTTGCATGCGCAAATGGGTTTGCGCATGCCAAAACCTATAGGGGTATGTACCATTCCAAAATAGCGAGTCGCAATTTATTTGCGATTCGCTATTTTGAGATTGCAAGTCGCTATTAGAAGGGGCGTTCCCTTCCTAATAGCGAGCGCAACCTCATGTACAAATGTTTTGCGACCGCAATTGCGGTCGCAAACACTGCAAATTACCACCCTCTTCATGAGGGTGGTAATACACTCCAGAAAGGGAAGGGGTCTCCAGGGGACCCCTTCTCCTTTGCAAATGCAGGGAAAATATTTTTTAAGGGCAGGCAGTGGTCCCAGGGACCACTACCTGCACTTAAAAATGAAAGCAACGTTTCATTTTTTTAAAATGCATCCCGTTTTCCTTTAAGGAAAACGGGCTGCGATTAAAAAAACCTGCTTAATTTAAAAGCAGTCCCAGACATGGTGGTCTGCTGAGCCCAGCAAGCCACCATACCTGGGAGGGCCTGCCATTCCCAATGGGGTCGCAAATTGCGAGAGGCTCATTAATATTCATGAGCCTCTCAATTTGCGACTCCATTGAGAATCGTTAACAGTGTGAACAACACTGTTGTACATTGGAAATAGCGCCTCGCAAATTGCGGAGTTGCAAACAACTCGCAATTTGCGGCGCTATTTCCACGATCGTACATCTGGCCCTAAGTGCTTCTTGGTTCTTGTCGTTATAGACCAGTCTGGATGGACTGCATCTTACCTGTCCTCCGATGCCTGTTTTGCGGAGAAGAATGCGTGTTGGATCTCTGTCTGACACTCCCATCATGTGTGCGACCGTACATTGATGCTTTACTGGACCCAATAACGGCCCATGTTTTGCAGTGTCCCCAGTGTATTCCAATGTTGATGGCGGCATTCCTAGAGCCACCACAGGTAGTATCTGCTCCTGTTGGTATGGACACGGCTCCTCCTCTGACACCCAAGCCTTTGATGGCGCACAGACTGCCCCAGCACTGGCTGTGGACAGTACGTAAAATCATCTGTGCTCAATAGACATAATCTCGCGAGGTGTTACAGGGACTGCCAGCTGCGGAAGCAAGCAACGAGAATGTTGCGTCTACCAGCCAGGACACATAAACATTTGACTTATTTGGCCTGTGGTGTGTTGGGAAGAAATTCGGCTTTTGAAAAACAAAGTAGAAAAATTAAAACTCTATATCAAAATTGACATTCCTTTCACGCATGTATGGCTTTCAAAATGCTTGTAGTAGTTCGGACTATACCTACGGACATATTAGAGCAGTGGCCTATCTGTCAATTTTTTTTTTTTATAATT
>CAWUFW010029586.1:0-18763 GCA_963921515.1 Calotriton arnoldi
TCCTGTTTTAGGCTCCATACGAACTATGGCCTGAAACGGGTGCACAGATTGAATTAGAATGTACTCATATGTATTTACATCTGCCAGTTCAGGAGGAATAGCTACCAACTCTAAGTTGTTATGTACAGCTCTATCTGGCACTTTGTTCTCTTCTAATTTGTTGTAACAATATTTACAAATACATTGATCAGTACCCAACTCAAAACGACCTTCCACCAACAAACAAGCACCAAATTGCTCCCACTTATCATTGTTTTCCTTTTCACTTTTAAATATACATCAACATTCCTAGTTTGACTTCTATAGTGAGTACGTTGACAAGAAATACAAACATAGTTTGGTTTTTCAGATGAAACTATCTTAAACTTTGTAATTTCTTCTGCAAACTTGTCAGTACTAATATCTTCCACCTGTTCTTTAACACCTATATTTATCCAGCTCTCACTTTCTCTACACTCCTCTTGTGAACCAAAGAAACAAAACTGTATATCATCACAAACTTTTTTACATCCGATACTGAACCATGCAAAAGAACTGCGTTCATTTCACTTAAAGATAATTCAGGACTTTTTACGTAGTACAATCTCCTTACTAACTTCCGCATTTCTGAGTGGTGTACTGCTAACATTCTTAAATGATGAAATGTACTTTTACATACTTTTCTAGAAAGACAAGCCAGAGAATGACCCTGCAATTTAGTATATTTTCTTACTTTACATTGATCTAGTCCTTGCAACATCTTAATCTGCTGTTTAAGACTTTTTTGGCATATTCTCGTAGAAAACTCGTAATATGTCAATAGATTCCTGTCAAATACTACAAATGCTACTTCAATGCCACACATACTCTAGAGCTTGTGTACGCCTCCCTTGAACTTCTTCAACTATTACTTCTTCCACATTCCTTGGAACCATCTTTTCTTTTTCAATTGGACAACCATCTTTCATCTCATAGCATCGACCACTGGTATCAACTGCATGAACTAATGTGTTTTGTTGAAAATAGCTTTCTTCATTAAAGAAAGGCTCAGTACTAGAAGTGTGCTCCCATTCACCAGAAAAAGTTCTGCAAAAGTTACATCTAATAACCAGTCTTTTCTTTTGCTTTTCTCCTTCATAAAGTGCATTATTTTATTCAATGTTTTCATTCTCTTCAATACCAATATAAATAATTTTCATTTCAATTCAAAAGCTTTTTCTACCACACTTTCAATCTGTTGCTTTTTCATATAAGCTGCTAATCTTTTTTTTAAATATTTTTTACAATCTTTCAACAAATCTCTTTCTTATGTCTTTATATTCTTTCAGACTTCTTTCAACCTGTATTGTCTTCCCATAACATGATTTTCTATTAATATGTCCTTTTTTCGTTTCCTTCCGATTGGTTGTACAACTTTCCTTTCTCTTTTCCACATTTTCAAAATTCTTTACATTCTTTAAAATTCATTTAACAAACTCTTTAGTTCTCTTACCACAAGTCTTTTTCTTCAATGTAACACTTTGCACTTCATCTAATTTCTGCTTTTCTCTTTCCTTTAGATAGTACTTTTTTTTCTTGTTTTCTCTTTTGATCTTTTCCTGCCATACTCAATCTTTCTTACTAATAATTGTAAATATCTGAAAAAAAGAAAAGTTTAAATAGTTTCTAAAAACAATTTTATATTATTCAAATAATTATATATAAATATTTTCATCTATAAATAAACAAATACTTTCAATAGCATTGCAAATGTCTCCATAACACATAAATATTTAGAATATTATATTTAACATATTATCAAACCTATGATAAGAACTAAACATTTAAAGAGTAACATCTCAGAGCACATGCTGTCTAAAACTTCAGAGACTGCACTTCCCATTTCAAGCAGACACTGAAAATTATGCAGTATATTTGAAGTGTACCTTTCCACAGACTCATACAAAGTACCCTAATCACTAACCCCTATGTAAACATCTTAAACCTCACTTTTCTGCTGCTGCTTCACCATTCTACTACTACTCAGGGTGTTGGGCCAAGCCAAATACAAAGAAGCAATGCTTCACATGTCTGTGTTGTAAGTCTCACCATATTCATGAAAGCATGCATGCAGGTGTTTGCACCTTTTCCTAGTGGCACCATATATTAAAAAAAACATACAAATAGATGTATACCTGTGTTTTACATGTCTAGAATCTTCAGATGGATAACACATATCAGAATACATGTGTAAGTAGAGACATACCTCAGTCACAAGACCATGCACACCTTAAAACTTCAGAGACTGCACTTTCCATTTCAAGCAGACACCGTAAATTATGCGGTATATTTGAAGTGTACCTTTCCACAGACTCATACAAAGTAGCCTAATTTCTAATCCCTCTGCCAACATATCTTAAACCTCACTTTTCTGCTGCTGCTTCACCATTATAGTAATACTCAGGGTATTAGTCGTACCCAAATACAAAGAAGCAACCCTTCACATGTCTCTGTTGTAAGTCTCACCATATTCCTAAAAGCATGCATGCATGTGTCTGTACCTTTGCTAGTGACTCCGTAATAAAACAACCATACAAATAGATTTATACCTGTGTTTTACACGTCTAGCATCTTCAGATGGATAACACATATCAGACTACATGTGTAAGTAGAGACATACCTCAGTCACAAGACCATGCAGACCTTAAAACTTCAGAGACTGCACTTCCCATTTCAAGCAGACACCAAAAATTATGCGATATATTTGAAGTATACCTATCCACAGACTCATACAAAGTAGCCTAATCAGTAATTCCTCTACCAACATATCTCAAACCTCATTTTTGTGCTGCTGCTTCACCATTCTACTACTACTCAGGGTGTTGAGCCTAGCCAAATAAAAAGCAGCAACCCTTCCCATGTCTCTGATGTAAGTCTCACCATATTCCCGATAGCATACATGCATGTGTCTGTACCTTTTGCTAGTCACACCATATATAAAAGAAACATAAAATAGTTCTATACCTGTGTTTTACATGTCTAGCATCTTCAGATGGATAACACATATCAGACTACATGTGTAAGTAGAGACATACCTCAGTCACAAGACCATGCAGACCTTAAAACTTCAGAGACTGCACTTCCCATTTCAAACAGACACCAAATATTTTGCGATATATTTGAAGTGTACCTTTCCACAGACTCATACAAAGTAGCCTAATCACTAATTCCGCTGCCAACATGTCTTAAACCTCACTTTTGTGCTGTTGCTTCACCATTCTACTACTACTCAGGGTGTTGAGCCTAGCCAAATACAAAGCAGCAACCCTTCACATCTCTCTGATGTAAGTCTCACCATATTCCTGAAAGCATGTATGCATGTGTCTGTACCTTTTGTTAGTGACATCATATATAAAAGAAGCATACACATAGACGTATATCTGTGTTTTATATGTAAAGCATCTTCAAATGCATAACACCTATCAGAATACATCTCCAGGTACAGACATACCTCAATCACAACACTATGCAGACCTGAAAACTTCACAGAACGCACTTCCCATTTCAAGCACACACCAAAAATTATGTGGCATATTTCAACTGTACCTCTCTAGAGACTTATACAAAGTAACCTAATCACTAATACCTCATTTTAACATGTTTTAAACCATACTTTTGTGCTGCGGCTTTACCATTCTAGTACTCCTCACAGTGTTGGGCCTAATCAAATACAAAACAGAAACACCTGTCATTTATACATCTTGCATCTTGCATGTATAAGACATATGAGAATACATATGCAAGTGGAGACATCCCTCAGTCACAAGTCCATGCACACGTTAAAACTTGACAGACTACACTTCCAATTGGAAAGCGACACCTAAAATTATGCGGTATACTTCAATTGTACATTTCCGTAAACCAATACAAACTACCATATTCACTAATCCATCTACCAATGTACACATATTACTATGCACAATCTATTTCAATCATCATTTCAGAACAATAAAATAAACTATAACACACATCTCTACATTTCACAGCACATTTCAAATATCACATTTCTTGAATAATTTCAAATTTTTGAAAATAAAGCTCTTCAAATATAAAAATATCACTTCAAAGAGTAAAGCACTACTACATAATACATAATACACCTCAGAAATTTGTAACTCACCTTTCAAATAGTATGCAGAATATGAAATATCAGAAACTCAATAGATGTAAAGCACCCTTCTCAACAAGGTAAAACCAGTAATAGCAAACTTTCCCTCTCTTTCTGCACACAAATAAATATAAGTAACAAATCAAATTGCTTCCTACATTATTTCAAATTGTCAAACACATTTTTATTGGTTAGACATATTAACCCTTTCCAACTTTCTTCTAAAAGTGCCCAAACTGGTTTTCTGGAGTTGCGACTCCACCGCGGTGACGCAGTGTAGGGTCGGGATGGAGTCGCGAACCCTTATGGGAGCTCAAAAACCCATTTCTAATAATACTAGTATTTTTTTTTTAACAACACACTACTTCTACACATACTACTGACTTAGGAAAACTTTATTTAGTAACATATCAGTGATATATAAGCTACCATTTCACATTTTAAATCCACACTTAACTTTTAACCCTTCCCCCATTCACCTTAATCCCAGTTTCCATAGCAACACCTTGTGCAACATTCAACTGTACTGGCAGGTCACAAGTTCACCATATTTTAAACTTCAGCACAGCAGCTTACATATGCAAATAGCAGGTGTGGTTGACTTTTGCAAAATATTACCTTATCCTATCTACTGTACCTTTCAAACATGTTTTAATAACCAATAAGAAACATGCTTCTTCGGGAAAGTAACATGCATCCTATTTTTGAGTGCACAATGTTAATGAACAGCCAATCACTTATCAGCTTTTGAAAAATAGCTTCTCCACCATGTTAGATACCTCTCATTCTACCAACTGACTACCTGAGCTACAAACATCTTTTCATTCCTTCCAGACATCCCTTCAAGATGCTTACAGTATGGATTGTAGGGCACAGCTATGTTTTCTGGTGCAAAACGTATGCTGAACACAGAGGTATTGACAAAGACATAGCTTTGCAAAATGTGGATATTAAATGGATTGCACAGAGAAGATTAAAGTGGCACTAATTGATGCCTTTGGTTAAAACCTTTTTGCATCTCCAACCCCTGACCTAATGATTGTGCACTGTGGTGGCAATGACCTAGGCACATTGACTGGAGTAGGACTGGAAATGCTCATGAAGGATACTTGTTGCTTTTGCCTCAAACTGTCTTTGTATACTCTAATATATGCCAAAGACAGAAATGGAAGCGGTCAAATCAATTCTGTCCACAGTTTGAGAAAGCCAGGAAGAATGTCAATAAAGCTGTTTCTGCTTACCTCAGAGACCATAGGATGGGCTCCATCTATAACAACAATGTACGTTTTGATATGGATGACATTTACAGAAGGGATGGAGTTCACTTCACAGATAAAGGAAACAGAGTGTTTCTCAAGAACCTTAAGCTGTGCGTCCGCACTTACATGTAGCTTCAACAAAGTCAGCATGAAAACAAGGGCTCTTTTTAGAGCCACCCTATAACCCAACAGTGATTTTTTTTTTTTAAACATACATTCACATTTTTACTTTGTTTTGGATTCGCGAACCCGTCGCGAATTCGCAAAACAAAAGCACGAATTCAATGTACTACAACACAATACACTTTTCAAGTTTAATTTTTTTTTTATATTACTACTAACTCAATCAAATTTAATGTGATTATGAACTTCAATCTCACTAACTCTATAAAAAAGTTCACAAATGCAACAATACCTTCTAAATTATATACTATTAAATTATTTATTTTAGGTGTATCCGCGAATCCACAGCGACGTTACACGGGGGGCAGCGCTGAGAGCCGCGATGGAGTCGCGACTCCAAAATCGAGAGAAAAAACACCCTACTTCCATTACTCGGTGTCCACCCCGGGGACCCCATCCCTGGGGCATGCCCTCACATTGGGGACTGAGGGGGAGCCCCAATGCCCCTGTGGTCCCTGCTGGCTCCCCGTCTCCTGCGGGAGCCGGCATTGCTTTTGGACAAGGGGAGCTGCTAACATGCAGCTCCCCTTGTCCAAAAGCAATTCTGCTTTGCTTCATGGAAGCGAGAGCAGTTTTTCTGCTCTCACTTCCTTGAAGTGAAGCAGAAGTTTGCAATGGCAGGGCGGAAACAGTGCTCCCGCCCTGCCATTGCAAACTGCAATGTCCCAGGGGTGGGCACCCCAGGACATTGCTGGAGCCGGCCCTGGGGTGTGGCGGTTCCCAGGGCCTTGGAGGGCTCCAGGAGGGGGCCGCGAGGCTCCCCTCCCGACTAATTTGAAGCCCCGGGGAGTTGGTGGTCCCCGGGGCTGTGGGTTCACAACGGACCCCAATATTTAAATGAAGTGTGCCCCGGGGAGGTGGTGGTCCCCAGGGCTTAGGGGGGCCCTTGATGCCCCCTTGCCCATAATAAATTCAATCCCCGGGGAGGTGGCAGTCCCCGGGGCTGCGTGGGGGAAGGAGCCCCCCATGCATTTTTTTCAAGAAGCCCCGGGGAGGTGGCGGTCTCTGGGGCTGCGGGGGACGTGTGCCCCCCATGCATTTTTAGCAAAGCCCCGGGGAGGTGGTTGTCCCCGGGGCCGGGAGTTCACAACGGACCCCAATATTTAAATGAAGTGCGCCCCAGGGAGGTGGTGGTCCCTGGGGCTTAAGGGGGCCCGTGATGCCCCCCTGCCCATAATAAATTAAAGCCCCGGGGAGGTGGCAGTCCCTGGGGCAGCGTGGGGGGAGGAGCCCCCATGCATTTTTTTCAAGAAGCCCCGGGAGGTGGTGGTCCCAGGGACTGCGGGGGGCCGCGTGGCCCACACACATTTTTAGCAAAGCCCCGGGGAGATGGTGGTCCCTGGGGCTGCGGCGGCCCCCGAGGGCCTCCGCTGCACAATTATGGATTTCTCCCGGGACCTGGCCCACCCGGGGGCTTAAAACAAACGAAGTGCGGAAGCCAGTGCTTCGTTTTTTTTCAATTTAATTTTCAACCGGATTCGCATACCCTACGCGAATTCCGCCGATTTAAAAAAAAAAATCCTTTGGCCCTGGGGGTCAGGGTGTTTCTACCCTGCCCCCTTATCTTGTTTTTTGACCTTTTTTCTTGTGACTCGGTTCAACCGAGTCACAAGATGGCTGCCAACACTTTTTGGTTTGGAGTGTTGGCAGACAATCAAAATAAAGCTCGTGCTCGGGAGGGTTCACGGATCCACTGCGGCATCCAGATATTGTTCGCTTTTTATTTTTGAATTTATCAAAAACTACTGAACGGATTTACACCATTTAACAAAAAGAACGCTTTCTGAACCAAGAGCTACCTTTTTGCCAAATTTGGTGTAATTCCGTTGAGCAGTTCGGGCTGTAGCTTTGTCTAAAGTTTCCTATGGAAATTAACATGGAGAAAACGCGTTTTGGGGTCCCCCTTTTTTCTCGGCCTCCGCTTGACAAATCACCCCGAAACTTTCAAGACAGGAGCTGACCACAGCGCCTCATTAGATTTGAAAATTTCGCGAAGATTTGTCAAACGGCGTCAAAAATATTGCCAAGTCAAAAAACGCTTTTCCTATGGAAACTAGGTCCTAACTATAACTACCTACTGGCGACTGCCAGTAGGTTATATGGAAATATATATATATATATATATATTCCCAAACGATGACCTTTTCCCAAGTCACATAGCGAGGCGCACACTGGTGGACAGTGATTCAAAATTTGATATTACGAGCAGACGGACGTGCCATTCCGGTGGAGTCAAACGTGCACACAGGGTCGTCGACTTACTATGGTCGCGCCCCGTTCTTTGCAATTTACCACAAAGTTGCAGCGGACTACCAAGACAACGACATTGGTGATATTATATAACTACTGTACATTTTGACAGCATATATAAAATACACGGGGCGACACTCTAACAGTGCGCAGCTCATCATTTGAAATTTGGAATCGTTTGCATCATGTATCGTATTGCAGTTGTTCCCCTTTTTTGACTACCGGGTACACTGTGTGAGAAGTTGGCCTGGCATATGCTGTCCACTAATTATAGTGGGCACCTTGCACCAGTCCAAATCGACTCTTATGGTAGGTAGGTTAAAGACAACCTTATTGAAAGCTATCCTAGTGGTAGCTGTGGAGAGCAGCCTTCAGGCTAAGTCTTGAAGGAATGTAAAGCAGCTTGTTTTACCAGTCTATAATCTCTTGAGTGACCAAATGAAAGAGCACCACACCAGGTATATATTCAAAATATATGTATTTATTACTAAACACACCCCTCTAGTCTCTTTATGAGGCTAGAGTTCGAAAGTACATAGGTTATAAGATCTTAAATCACAGTAATAGCACAAATACACGTTTGGGCCCTAGGGGCGTACCAAACCATATACCAATAAAGTGGTATGCGAACCACGACTGAACTAGACACTAGGCCTAGAGCCTCTAGAAGTGCTTGGACCACAAGGAACCACCCAAGGTAGTGACACAGGGGACCCACGGGAGACGCGTGCAGTGTAAATACACAACCGCGATACGCCGTTAACTTCTATGGAGAAAGTCGGGATCGGGAAAATAGAGGAAAGGGACACTTAGAAGAGGACTAGGACAAAACCCTTTGAGATCTAGGACTTTGAAGAGTCTCTACCCACGGGAGCACCGGAGTACTCGTGTTACCTCACCCAGGGAAGCCGGGTGCATAGGTGCCTTTCGGGGTCGGGTTTCGTCGTCGGTTCTTATGGCGATCTGCTGCAAAGTGCTGCTGGCGACCAGGAGAAAAGTGTCCGGGTGGATCCAAGAGTGGATCGGAGTTCTGAAGAACCTGAAAGCAGAGGGGACAGAGTCTGGGTCACTAGCCAGTGACCAGGGAGGCGATGGACAGATGCCCACCGATGTCGAGTGCTTCAGATTCGATGACGGTCGTCTTGACTCTTCAGCCACGAGGTCCAGGAGGCGTTGTCGGCAACCAGGAGCAGGATTCGGGCTGTTGCTCGATGTCTGTCGAGTGCAGAGGTATCGGCGACCAGATTGGACCCAACAAGCCTTGGCAACGGCAAGTCTCGAGTAAGATGTAGATCGTCGATGATGCAGACCAGCAAGGTCTGGGGAACTCACCCAGCAAGGGTAAGTGAGGGCAGGCCTGGAGCAACCAGACTGCCAAGTAAAGAAAAGATTGGCCTTCGGTAAGGGCTACTAGCCAACGGGCTAGCGACCGCGAAGGAGCCTCGTGACGCCGCACGTGGAGCTGGCTTACAGGACACTCGTGGAGTGGGGGCCAGTGATCTTCGGTGCAGGTGGTGCTGGAGGCTAGGGCTACTCGGAGCCCAAAGCACGACTTCTTGGGAGACCCAGAAGATGGTGCACTTGCAAGTGTGCTCGGTGTCCAGGGGTCACGGTCTCAAGTCACCCACGATAGCCACGGGCCTCAGCTTTGCTGGGGACTCAGGGTAGCCTCGGGGAAGTCTGAGAATCCACCTCTGGTGATGCGATGACTTCGGCGTCCGACAGGAGCTTCAGTAATGCGAACCGGACAGATGCTTCTTTGGTGCCTGCCAAGCAGGGGAGTCACTCCTTGACCCCAAGGGAGATTCTTCAGTCCTCTAATCGTGAGTAGAGCGTCGAAGGTCCAGGATTCTGTTTCAGAGTTTCGTCCAGGTATAATCTAAAGTCCTAGGGACTGGGTTCCTACCTTTATTCTAAAAATAGGGGATGGACTACTCTGTGGCCCCACCTATGGGTGGGTCAGGGCAGAGGGGTGGCTACACCCCTTTCCCTTTGTCCAGTTCGCGCCAAAGCAGGGGCTGCAAGCCCCTGATCCGGTTTGAACTGGGGTATGCACAGGGACACCAAATGTGCCCCCAGTGCAGGACTTCAAAGCACCCGAAAGTGCTCCCGCCCAGCCCCAATACACATTGTCCTGTCTGGGGAGGTGGTCACACCTCCCTGGGACAGGAAACCTGTGTCCAGGCCTCCCCTGCCGGAGTTTCGTCCAGCAGCAGGAGGCCAGACTCGTGTCTGTGGCAGTAGCATCCATTTTGTGATGCCAGGCTCTGGAAAGAAGTTACCGGACTCGTCAGAGTTAACATGCCTTTCCCTCTAGAAGGGTGGAATGCTACCCCCGCCGCCAGGATTGGCGGGGGGTAGTATTCCAAGATGTTTGACACCAAACACGACATGTTTAGGTGCAGCCATTCCATAGTTAGCATTTTACCGCGAGGATATAATGCGTTTAAGAGTATATGGTCAGGCTGCACTACAAACAGCATCAGAGATGGTCTCCGAACGCTGCAGAGGGGCCCTGCTCATGCAGGGGCACCCTCTCACATAGGAACCATGCACTCTGCCTTTAGGATTGATAAGGCCTGCCTTAGGAGTGACTTATAGGTTTATATGTGTGTATGCATTTAGTGATATAGGTAACCTATACCACTGCAAGGGGTGCATGCACCACCTTACCCAGGCTGCTGTAGCAGACCTGTGGTGCCAGTTTGGATGGCCTACCAGGGGTGGCATAATACATGCTGCAGCCCCTGGCAGGCCTCTGAGGTACCTATGCCCTTGGTACATAGTATACCATATACTAGGGACTTACAAGGGCACTCCAGATCCCAATCAGTGATGTGCCTAAGGCACATGGAGACCCTTTTAAAGAGGAAACAGCTAGGCTGGGGTTCTGAATAGCAGGGCCCCAGCCAGACTAATGTCGAAAACCAGTGAAGTATCAGCAAAAAGTGGGGGTACCCCTGTGAAGCAGATCCTACTCTCCTACACAACCCCCCCAAACGTAGGGACATTAAACTAACCTTGCCCAGTTAAGTCTTCATGTTCTAAGTGGAAATACCTAGAGAGTCCATCTGCATTCGCATGGTTACTCCCAGGCCTATGTTCCACTGTAAAGTCCATCCCCTGTAGGGAAATGGACCACCTAAGCAGTTTGGGGTTTTCACCCTTCATTTGTTTTAGCCATAAGAGGGGCTTATGGTCTGTCTGAACCAGGAAGTGTGTACCAAACAAGTATGGCCTCAACTTCTTCAGAGCCCAGACCACAGCAAAGGCCTCCCTCTCTATGGCTGACCAACGTTTCTCTCTAGGGGTCAGCCTTCTGCTAATAAAAGCTACTGGCTGATCCTGACCTTCTTCATTCAATTGTGACAGTACAGCCCCTACCCCCAATTCAGATGCATCAGTTTGAACAATGAACTTCTTGGAGTAATCAGGACTCTGCAGAATTGGAGCAGTGCACATGGCCTGCTTGAGGTCATCAAATGCCTTTTGACAGCTAACTGTCCACTGAACCTTTTTGGGCATTTTCTTAGAAGTTAAGTCATTCAAGGGTGTCACTATTGATCCATACCCCTTGACAAATCTCCTATAGTACCCAGTCAGGCCTAAGAAGGCTCTCACCTGAGTCTGGGTAGTGGGAGCAGTCCAGTCCATGATGGTCTGGATCTTGCTCTGCAAAGGTTGAACCTGGCCTCCACCCACAAGGTGGCCCAGGTACACAACCTGACTCTGCCCTATCTGGCACTTAGTGGCCTTGATAGTCAGGCCTGCCTTTTGCAGGGCCTGTAAAACATTCCTGAGGTGGACCAGGTGATCCTCCCAGGTGGAGCTAAAGACAGCAATATCATCTAGATAAGCTGCACTATAGGCTTCCAGTCCTGTGAGAACTGTGTTCACCAACCTCTGGAAAGTGGCAGGTGCATTTTTCAGACCAAAGGGCATCACCACAAATTGATAATGCCCACTAGGGGTTGAAAATGCTGTTTTGGGCTTTGCAGCATCAGCTAGTCTGATCTGCCAGTAGCCAGCTGTTAGGTCAAATGTGCTGAGATATTTGGCAGAGGCCAAAGTATCTATGAGCTCATCTGCCCTGGGTATTGGATGGGCATCAGTCCTAGTGACTGCATTGAGGCCTCTGTAGTCTACACAAAACCTCATCTCTCTTTTCCCACCACTGGTGTGAGGTTTAGGTACTAGGACTACTGGACTAGCCCAAGGGCTATCTGAGGGCTCAATCACTCCCAATTCCAACATCTTCTGGACTTCAGTCCTGATACAGTCCCTGACATGGTCAGGTTGCCTATAAATCTTGTTTTTAATAGGCAGACTGTCCCCAGTGTCCACTTCATGAGTGCACCAGGTGGTCTGACTGGGTGTCAGAGAAAACATATGTCTAAACTGATTGAGGACTTGCCTGCAATCAGTTTGTTGCTGGGTAGTGAGGCTGCCTGCCAAGGCTGCACCATCAACTGACCCATCGTCAGGGTTCTGTGAGAGCAGGTCAGGGAGTGGGTCACTCTCTTCCTCCTGCCCTTCATCAGTAGCCATGAGCAAGCCCATGTCTGCCCTGTCCACATATGGCTTAAGTCTGTTGACATGGAGAACCCTGTGGGGACTCCTGGGTGTTCCCAGGTCTACTAAGTAAGTGACCTCACCCTTCTGCTCAACAATAGTGTGGGGTCCACTCCATTTGTCTTGGAGAGCTGCTGGGGCCACTGGCTCCAACACCCACACCTTCTGTCCTGGCTGGTAAACAGTTAGGACAGCCTTTTGGTCATGCCAGGCCTTTTGAAGTTCCTGGCTAGCCTCAAGGTTTTTGGTTGCCTTTTTCATGTACTCAGCCATCCTGGAGCGGAGACCAAGTACATAGTCCACTATATCTTGCTTTGGGGGCTTGAGAGGTAACTCCCATCCTTCCTTCACCAAGCACAGTGGACCCCTCACAGGGTGGCCAAACAGAAGTTCAAAAGGGCTGTAGCCAACCCCCTTCTGAGGCACCTCCCTATATGCGAATAAAAGGCAGGGCAAGAGTATGTCCCATCTACGCCTAAGCTTTTCTGGGAGCCCTTTAATCATGCCCTTTAAGGTTTTGTTGAATCTCTCAACTAAACCATTGCATTGTGGGTGATAGGGGGTGGTGAACTTATAAGTAACTCCACACTCCTTCCACATTGCCTTTAAGTACCCAGACATGAAGTTTGCACCCCTGTCTGATACCACCTCCTTAGGAAAGCCCACTCTTGAGAAAATTCCCAGGAGGGCCCTTGCCACCACAGGTGCTGTAGTGGTCCTAAGGGGTATAGCCTCTGGATACCTGGTGGCATGATCCACTACCACCAGTATAAATCTGTGCCCAGATGCTGTTTGGGGATCCATGGGACCAACAATGTCAATCCCTACCCTCTCAAAGGGCACCCCCACCACAGGTAGTGGTATCAGGGGGCCTTTGTAGTGCCACCTGCTTTGCCACTGGCTTGGCAGGTTACACAGGAGCGACAAAACTCCTTACTGTCTTCAGACATGTGGGGCCAGTGAAAGTGAGGGACAATTCTGTCCCAAGTCTTGTTCTGGCCCAGGTGTCCTGCTAAGGGAATATCATGGGCTAGGGTCAATAGGAAGCCCCTGAACTTCAAAGGTATTACCAACCTCCTGGTAGCACCAGGCTTGGGGTCTCTACTCTCTGAGTACAGGAGTCCATCATCCCAATACACTGTATGGGGACCACTAGCTTTCCCAGCAGCCTCAGCAGCAGCTTGCTGTCTGAGGGGTTCAAGGGAGGGGCAGCTCTGCTGCTCCTGGCTCAGATCTGCCCTAGAAGGTCCCCCTGTCCCCAAGAACTCAACCTGGTCAGGCTCAAGTTCCTCTGGGACAGTTCCTTCTTCAGGGCTGAGATCATCCCCCTCAAGGGACTGATCTTCCTCCTGAGCCAAGGGGGAAGGCACTGCCTTAACCCTACTACTCCTCCTCTTGGAAGGCACTTGGTCCATTCTTCCAGAATCCAAGGCCTGTTCAGTTTTAGACAGTTTAGCTTGTGACCTGGTCACAGCAAACACATCTGCAGGGATCCCCAGCATTTCTGCATGGGTCCTGAGCTCCACTTCTGCCCAAGCAGAAGTCTCTAAGTCATTGCCAAGCAAGCATTCGACTGGTAGGTTTGCACTCACCACAACCTTCTTAAGGCCAGTTACCCCTCCCCAGGAGAAGTTAACAACTGCCAGAGTATGGTCTGTTCTGACATTGCTAGCATTGGTCACTTGGTACATTTCACCAAGTATAACTTGCCCAGGTAGCACAAGGTCTTGTGTCACCATTGTGACACTTGCCCCTGTGTCCCTAAATGCCAAAGCCTCTCGTCCATTGATTAAAGGCTGTTGTCTGTACTTGCCCAGATTACTGGGACTCACAGTGGAGGTCACATCCATGCCTCCATCACAGACTAACACAGCCTGAGTCAGTTCCCTGACTAAGTCAGAGCCCAACTCAGTTCCCAGGGTGAACCCTACTAAACCCTTTGCTGGAGCACTTCCACCAACTGTACTAGGGGGAACAGGTGCCTTAGGGGCATTGGTGGATGCTGGACTGGAGTCTTTGGACTTGGTGCAATCACTGGTCCAGTGGGTCTTTTGCTTACAGACCTTGCACCATGGTTTTCTTTGGCCTTTACCCTTGGTAGACTGGGAATCCCCACCAGAAGAAGATTTTTGGGGGCCTGATGAAGACTTTTGATCTTTACCCTTCTCCCCACCCTTGTCAGAGTTCTTAGCATCTTGCTTCTTGGTTTCCCCACCTTGGTTCTGTACCTTCTGCTTCACCCTGGTTCTGACCCATTTGTCTGCCTTCTTTCCCAATTCTTGGGGAGAGGTCAGATCAGAGTCAACCAGGTACTGATGCAACAGCTGGTTTTGACAGTTATTAAGAATCTGCTCCCTCATTATCAGATTATACAATCCTGAGAAGTCACACACCTTACTGCCCATCAACCAGCCTTCCAGAGCCTTGGCAGAACAATCCACATAGTCTACCCAGTCTTGAGTCTGTGCTTTTTGGGTGTCTCTGAACTTCAACCTGTACTGTTCAGTGGTTAGGCCAAACCCATCAATAAGAGCACTCTTCAAGACCTTGTAATTGTCAGCATCCTCCTCTCTAACAGTGAGGAGCTTGTCTCTACCTTTGTCAGCAAAGGAGAGCCACAAGATTGCTGCCCACTGCTCCTGAGGGACCTTCTGTACTTTACAGGCCCTCTCTAAAGCAGTTATCCATTTGTGGATATCATCCCCACTCTGGTAGGGAGGGACAATCTTGCTCAGGTTCCTATGGTCATAGGACCTTTCCCTATCTCTAGGGACATGGCTGCCACCATGGGACTCTAGTCCCAACTTTCTTCTCTCTTTAAGGAGATCTAGGGATTCTCTATCTAAAGCCAATTGCTTCTTCCTGATCTCCAGTTGAGTTTCCTCATACTGGACCAGTCTCTTTCTTCTCTCATGAGAGGATTCCCTCCTGTGAGAAGAAACAGAGCTCCCTATTGAGGTGCCAGAGTGGTTAGACTCCTGAGAAGGAGACCTAGACTTTCTGAGCACACTCATAATCCTTCCTGGGGGGACAAAGGTGTGGTTCTCAAGATCCTCATCTTCATCTTCCCCAGAAGGGATTGGGTTTTCCAGGTCAGGGTCATTGTCACCCTCCTGGTCAGTTTCAGAGGGGGGCTGGGGGTAGTAGTACCCCTGGCCCCTTCCTCATCTGCTGGCCCACCCTCTGCTCCTACCCCTTCAGTCTCTGAAGACTTACTAAGATCATAAGCCACCAACAACTCCTGGAGGTGTTGGGTGGTGGGACTTTGGCCTGTCCTTAATTTCCTCACGTTACACAAAGCTCTCAGTTCCAAGAATGGGAGTGTGTCATACTTGGAGGGGGAAGCTCAAGGGCTTCCTGCAGGGCATCTCTAGATCCTGCTTTTAAAGACATTACTAGTGTGGTGTGGTGTATGCACTACCTACTCTAGTGTGGCCTACTAAACTCTCTTGAGTTGTAGAAAGGGTTGTGCTATCCCTTAACACACAACTCTAAGTTCAGTAGAACTTACTGATATTCTAAGCTTAAATTATATGTACCTTAGGTACCTTTAGTGGTTTTCAGTTGATCAATTCAATTGAGATTATCTGGTAAAACAATAGCAAGCTGGAATCCCACACGCTGCACACCAATGTGAGAAGTTGGCCTGGCATATGCTGTCCACTAATTATAGTGGGCACCTTGCACCAGTCCAAATCGACTCTTATGGTAGGTAGGTTAAAGACAACCTTATTGAAAGCTATCCTAGTGGTAGCTGTGGAGAGCAGCCTTCAGGCTAAGTCTTGAAGGAATGTAAAGCAGCTTGTTTTACCAGTCTATAATCTCTTGAGTGACCAAATGAAAGAGCACCACACCAGGTATATATTCAAAATATATGTATTTATTACTAAACACACCCCTCTAGTCTCTTTATGAGGCTAGAGTTCGAAATACATAGGTTATAAGATCTTAAATCACAGTAATAGCACAAATACACGTTTGGGCCCTAGGGGCGTACCAAACCATATACCAATAAAGTGGTATGCGAACCACGACTGAACTAGACACTAGGCCTAGAGCCTCTAGAAGTGCTTGGACCACAAGGAACCACCCAAGGTAGTGACACAGGGGACCCACGGGAGACGCGTGCAGTGTAAATACACAACCGCGATACGCCGTTAACTTCTATGGAGAAAGTCGGGATCGGGAAAATAGAGGAAAGGGACACTTAGAAGAGGACTAGGACAAAACCCTTTGAGATCTAGGACTTTGAAGAGTCTCTACCCACGGGAGCACCGGAGTACTCGTGTTACCTCACCCAGGGAAGCCGGGTGCATAGGTGCCTTTCGGGGTCGGGTTTCGTCGTCGGTTCTTATGGCGATCTGCTGCAAAGTGCTGCTGGCGACCAGGAGAAAAGTGTCCGGGTGGATCCAAGAGTGGATCGGAGTTCTGAAGAACCTGAAAGCAGAGGGGACAGAGTCTGGGTCACTAGCCAGTGACCAGGGAGGCGATGGACAGATGCCCACCGATGTCGAGTGCTTCAGATTCGATGACGGTCGTCTTGACTCTTCAGCCACGAGGTCCAGGAGGCGTTGTCGGCGACCAGGAGCAGGATTCGGGCTGTTGCTCGATGTCTGTCGAGTGCAGAGGTGTCGGCGACCAGATTGGACCCAACAAGCCTTGGCAACGGCAAGTCTCGAGTAAGATGTAGATCGTCGATGATGCAGACCAGCAAGGTCTGGGGAACTCACCCAGCAAGGGTAAGTGAGGGCAGGCCTGGAGCAACCAGACTGCCAAGTAAAGAAAAGATTGGCCTTCGGTAAGGGCTACTAGCCAACGGGCTAGCGACCGCGAAGGAGCCTCGTGACGCCGCACGTGGAGCTGGCTTACAGGACACTCGTGGAGTGGGGGCCAGTGATCTTCGGTGCAGGTGGTGCTGGAGGCTAGGGCTACTCGGAGCCCAAAGCACGACTTCTTGGGAGACCCAGAAGATGGTGCACTTGCAAGTGTGCTCGGTGTCCAGGGGTCACGGTCTCAAGTCACCCACGATAGCCACGGGCCTCAGCTTTGCTGGGGACTCAGGGTAGCCTCGGGGAAGTCTGAGAATCCACCTCTGGTGATGCGATGACTTCGGCGTCCGACGGGAGCTTCAGTAATGCGAACCGGACAGATGCTTCTTTGGTGCCTGCCAAGCAGGGGAGTCACTCCTTGACCCCAAGGGAGATTCTTCAGTCCTCTAATCGTGAGTAGAGCGTCGAAGGTCCAGGATTCTGTTTCAGAGTTTCGTCCAGGTATAATCTAAAGTCCTAGGGACTGGGTTCCTACCTTTATTCTAAAAATAGGGGATGGACTACTCTGTGGCCCCACCTATGGGTGGGTCAGGGCAGAGGGGTGGCTACACCCCTTTCCCTTTGTCCAGTTCGCGCCAAAGCAGGGGCTGCAAGCCCCTGATCCGGTTTGAACTGGGGTATGCACAGGGACACCAAATGTGCCCCCAGTGCAGGACTTCAAAGCACCCGAAAGTGCTCCCGCCCAGCCCCAATACACATTGTCCTGTCTGGGGAGGTGGTCACACCTCCCTGGGACAGGAAACCTATTGTCCAGGCCTCCCCTGCCGGAGTTTCGTCCAGCAGCAGGAGGCCAGACTCGTGTCTGTGGCAGTAGCATCCATTTTGTGATGCCAGGCTCTGGAAAGAAGTTACCGGACTCGTCAGAGTTAACATGCCTTTCCCTCTAGAAGGGTGGAATGCTACCCCCGCCGCCAGGATTGGCGGGGGGTAGTATTCCAAGATGTTTGACACCAAACACGACATGTTTAGGTGCAGCCATTCCATAGTTAGCATTTTACCGCGAGGATATAATGCGTTTAAGAGTATATGGTCAGGCTGCACTACAAACAGCATCAGAGATGGTCTCCGAACGCTGCAGAGGGGCCCTGCTCATGCAGGGGCACCCTCTCACATAGGAACCATGCACTCTGCCTTTAGGATTGATAAGGCCTGCCTTAGGAGTGACTTATAGGTTTATATGTGTGTATGCATTTAGTGATATAGGTAACCTATACCACTGCAAGGGGTGCATGCACCACCTTACCCAGGCTGCTGTAGCAGACCTGTGGTGCCAGTTTGGATGGCCTACCAGGGGTGGCATAATACATGCTGCAGCCCCTGGCAGGCCTCTGAGGTACCTATGCCCTTGGTACATAGTATACCATATACTAGGGACTTACAAGGGCACTCCAGATCCCAATCAGTGATGTGCCTAAGGCACATGGAGACCCTTTTAAAGAGGAAACAGCTAGGCTGGGGTTCTGAATAGCAGGGCCCCAGCCAGACTAATGTCGAAAACCAGTGAAGTATCAGCAAAAAGTGGGGGTACCCCTGTGAAGCAGATC
>CAWUFW010029587.1:0-18759 GCA_963921515.1 Calotriton arnoldi
AAAACCATAGGTTTTAGGGACAGTTATAGTTAGTTGGACATTTCACTCGTACAAAACCATAGAAATTCCCCGTTATAGTTAGTTCAGCTAACTATACCTCGCGCCCGCAATGCACTGCTGATGACGTCACATATTACATCACTCATGACATGGTCAGTGACATCACTGATGACATCTCAAATGACATCACTGATGACATCACTGATGACATCATCCAGTGACTGTGTGTTTCTGTAAAGTTTGAATATGTTTAATATATATAGGGAAAGGCGTATTGAAGAATGAGTGGGTGTATAAGTGTCTGAATGGATGATTTAGTACGTGCGTGACTAACTCTACAAGTGAGTGATTAAACGTATCTTACTGAATGCATGGGTTAGTGACTAAACTGTGTGAATGTCTGTATCCGTCTGTTTGTTGGTGTGTAAGTGGATGCATGGATTTGTGAATAGCTACATGAGTGTCTATATGGGTTATTGATTGGTTCTCTGAGTATCTGTATGGCTGCCTGAGTGTTTGTGTGGGTGGGGTGTGTGTGACTCTGTACATAGATGTGTGAGTGGGTGATTCACTGGGTGCATGATTTCAAGAGTGCATCTGTGATGGACTGCTTGGGTGGGTGAGTGTGTGTATGGGTGTGTTAGTGAGTGAATGTATATCTCAGTGGTACATGTGCGAGTAACTACATATGTAAAAGGCAGTATATATGTGTGTTAGAGTATTTAAATGGCTATAAGTGAGAGTGTGTGATTGTGAGAGTGGCTGTATGGATGCGTGTGTGCTTGTATCAGTTATTGTATAAGAGCGTAAGAATGTGCTAGTATTTGTATGAGTAAGTGAGCTGGTGTGTGTATAACTGTATAGGTGAGTAAATGGGTGTGTGATTAATTTTTGCATGACTGACTAGGTGTGTGAGTACCTCTATGGATGAGTGGCGGTGTGTGAGTGTTTACATAGGTGTATGAGTGCATATGATAGTCCTGTACTGAGTGACTGTAAGTATGAGTGACTGTACGGGTGAGTGAGTAGATGTGTGTGTGTGTAGACTAAGAATCAGTGAGTGGGTATGCAGTTATTGGTATTGGAGTGTGTATGGTTTTGAGAATGGCAGTCTGTAATTTAGAGTGGGTGTATCAAAAGTTATATTAGGGTGTGAGAAGATGCATGAAATTATCACATGGATGATGTCATCCATGATGTCATCAGTGATGTCATTTGAGATGTCATCAGTGATGTCATCAGTGATGTCACTGACCATGTCATGAGTGATGTAATATGTGAAGTCATCAGCAGTGCATTGCGGGGACGCGAGTTATAGTTAGCTGAACTAACTATAACGGGGGAATTTCTATGGTTTTGTACGAGTGAAATGTCCAACTAACTATAACTGTCCCTAAAACCTATGGTTTTTTCTGTGAATTTCAAAGGTTTTTTAAATGCTAATTTCTAACTATAACGTGCCTGAAACCTATGGTTTTTTCAGTGAATTTCAAAGGTTTTTTAAATGCTAATTTCTAACTATAACGTGTCTGAAACCTATGGTTTTTAAGTGAATTTCAAAGGTTTTTTTAAATGCTAGTTTCTAACTATGCCTACAGAGGTAGGACATGTGAAGAAAGAAGACAAAAACGCACAGAAAGAAGCAAAAGATGTGCAGAAAGAACCAACAGAGGAGCAGAAAGAGGCCTTGTTGCAAAATCATCCTGTGCCCACAACTTTTTCAGACGGGTACTGGTGGTAACTGACTCTGACTAACCAGAGCCAGTGCTATGCTAAAAGACACTTAGAATACAGTGAAAACACCTACATACACTAGGGAATACTATGCGTTGGGGTACCCCTGTGATTAGCATGACCTCCTCTGCAAGTCCCTAGTACATAAAAGGGCATGGGGATTAAAACTACCTCTTAAAACGCGCTACAGGGCGCGTTTGCACAGTGGTGAAGGGAGGGGGCCTGAGGTGACATGTGTGCAAACGCACCTCGTGGCGCGTTTTAAGTTGCGGGATTAAGTCCCCTTGAATTCTGAGGGTCCCTGAGGCCCAACTAGCCCCCCAGGTACCTACAGTTAGGACCACAGAGCTGAGTTGCAGAGAGGCGTTCCGAGGCCACGCACCTTTTTCACCTCTCTGCAACGCAACTCTGTTGTGCTTACTGAAGGTACCTGGTGGGCTAGTTGGCCCCAGGGTCCCTCAGGATTCAAAGGGAATTAATTCCCCAACTTAAAACGCACCACAGGGCGTGTTTGCGCACATGTCACCTGAGGCCCCACCCCCTCCCTTCACCACTGTGCAAACGCGCCCCGTGGTGCGTTTTAAGTTGGGGGATTAGGTCACCTTGAATCCTGAGGGTCCCTGGGGCCCAACTAGCCCACTAGGTACTTCCAGTAAGCACCACAGGCCTGCGTTGCAACGCCTGTAACAAATTGTGCAGTTGTGTTTAGGTAGTGAAGAGGGTCGTGCTGAGGGTAGTGTTTTAGGGTTTAGGGTAGTGTAGTGGTATTTGTGTAGTGTAGGGGGTCATGCTGGGGGTAGATTTAGGGTTTAGGGTAGTGCAGTGGTGTTTGGGTAGTGTAGGGAGTCGTGCTGGGGGAGTGTTTTAGGGTTTAGGGTAGTGCAGTGGTGTTTGGGTAGTGTAGGGGGTCGTGCTGGGGGTAGTGTTTTAGGGTTTAGGGTAGTGCAGTGGTGTTTGGGTAGTGTAGGGGGTCGTGCTGGGGGTAGTGATTTAGGGTAGTGCAGTGGTGTTTGGGTAGTGTAGGGGGTACTGCTGGGGGTAGTATTTTAGGGTTTAGGTTAGTGCAGTGGTGTTTGGGTAGTGTAGGGGTACTGCTGGGGGTAGTGTTTTAGGGTTTAGGGTAGTGCAGTGGTGTTTGTGTAGTGTAGGGGTTAGTGTTTTAGGGTTTAGGGTAGTGCAATGGTGTTTGTGTAGTGTAGGAGGTCGTGTTTTAGGGTTTAGGGTAGTGCAGTGGTCTTTGGGTAGTGTAGGGAGTTGTGCGGGGGTAGTGTTTTAGGGTTTAGGGTAGTGTAGGGGGTCATGCGGGGGTAGTGTTTTAGGGATTAGGGTAGTGCATTGGTGTTTGGGTAGTGTAGGGGTCATGCGGGGGTAGTGTTTTAGGGTTTAGGGCAGTGCAGTGGTGTTTGGGTAGTGTAGGGGGTCGTGCTGGGGGAGTGTTTTAGGGTTTAGGGCAGTGCAGTGGTGTTCGGGTAGTGTAGGGGGTCGTGCTGGGGGAGTGTTTTAGGGTTTAGGGCAGTGCAGTGGTGTTCGGGTAGTGTAGGGGGTCGTGCTGGGGAGTGTTTGAGGGTTTAGGGCAGTGCAGTCGTGTTCGGGTAGTGTAGGGGGTTGTGCTGGGGGTAGTATTTTAGGGTTTAGGGTAGTGCAGTGGTGTTCGGGTAGTGTAGGGGTCGTGCTGGGGGTAGTGTTCTAGGGTTGAGGGCAGTGCAGTGGTGTTTGGGCAGTGTAGGGGGTAATGCTGGGGGTGGTGTTTTAGGGTTTAGGGCAGTGCAGTGGTGTTCGGGCAGTGTAGGGGGTCGTGCTGGGGGTGGTGTTTCAGGGTTTAGGGCAGTGCAGTGGTGTTCGGGCAGTGTAGGGGTGGTGTTTCAGGGTTTAGGGCAGTGCAGTGGTGTTCGGGCAGTGTAGGGGTCGTGCAGGGGGTGGTGTTTCAGGGTTTAGGGCAGTGGTGTTCGGGCACTGTAGGGGGTCGTGCTGGGGGTGGTGTTTCAGGGTTTGGGGCAGTGCAGTGGTGTTCGAGCAGTAAAGGGGTCGTGCTGGGGGTGGTGTTTCAGGGTTTAGGGCAGTGCAGTGGTGTTCGGGCAGTGTAGGGGGCGGTGCAGGGGGTGGTGTTTCAGGGTTTAGGGCAGTGCAGTAGTGTTCGGGCAGTATAGGGGGTGCTGCAGGGGGTGGTGTTTCAGGGTTTAGGGCAGTGCAGTGGTGTTCGGGCAATGTAGGGGGTCATAGGTGTATGAGTGCATATGATAGTCCTGTACTGAGTGACTGTAAGTATGAGTGACTGTACGGGTGAGTGAGTAGATGTGTGTGTGTGTAGACCTAAGAATCAGTGAGTGGGTATGCAGTTATTGGTATTGGAGTGTGTATGGTTTTGAGAATGGCAGTCTGTAATTTAGAGTGGGTGTATCAAAAGTTATATTAGGGTGTGAGAAGATGCATGAAATTATCACATGGATGATGTCATCCATGATGTCATCAGTGATGTCATTTGAGATGTCATCAGTGATGTCATCAGTGATGTCACTGACCATGTCATGAGTGATGTAATATGTGACGTCATCAGCAGTGCATTGCGGGGGCGCGAGTTATAGTTAGCTGAACTAACTATAACGGGGGAATTTCTATGGTTTTGTACGAGTGAAATGTCCAACTAACTATAACTGTCCTAAAAACCTATTGGTGTTTGGGTAGTGTAGGGGGTCATGCGGGGGGTAGTGTTTTAGGGTTTAGGGCAGTGCAGTGGTGTTTGGGTAGTGTAGGGGGTCGTGCTGGGGGAGTGTTTTAGGGTTTAGGGCAGTGCAGTGGTGTTCGTTTCGTGTAGGGGGTCGTGCTGGGGGAGTGTTTTAGGGTTTAGGGCAGTGCAGTGGTGTTCGGGTAGTGTAGGGGGTCGTGCTGGGGGTGGTGTTTTAGGGTTTAGGGTAGTGCAGTGGTGTTCGGGCAGTGTAGGGGGTCGTGCGGGGTGGTGTTTCAGGGTTTAGGGCAGTGCAGTGGTGTTCGGGCAGTGTAGGGGGTCGTGCTGGGGGTGGTGTTTCAGGGTTTGGGGCAGTGCAGTGGTGTTCGGGCAGTAAAGGGGGTCGTGCTGGGGGTGGTGTTTCAGGGTTTCGGGCAGTGCAGTGGTGTTTGGGCAGTGTAGGGGGTCGTGCTGGGGGTGGTGTTTCAGGGTTTTGGGCAGTGCAGTGGTGTTCGGGCAGTGTAGGGGGTGGTGCAGGGGTGCTGTTTCAGGGTTTAGGGCAGTGCAGTGGTGTTCGGGCAGTGTAGGGGGTCGTGCAGGGGTGGTGTTTCAGGGTTTAGGGCAGCGCAGTGGTGTTCGGGCAGTGTAGGGGGTCGTGCTGGGGCTGGTGTTTCAGGGTTTAAGGCAGTGCAGTGGTGTTCGGGCAGTGTAGGGGGTCGTGCTGGGGCTGGTGTTTCAGGGTTTAGGGCAGTGCAGTGGTGTTCGGGCAGTGTAGGGGGTCATGCTGGGGCTTGTGTTTCAGGGTTTAGGGCAGTGCAGTGGTGTTCGGGCAGTGTAGAGGGTCTTGCTGGGGCTGGTGTTTCAGAGTCTAGGGCAGTGCAGTGGTGTTCGGGCAGTGTAGGGAGTCTTTCTGGGGCTGGTGTTTCAGGGTTTAGGGCAGTGCAGTGGTGTTCGGGCAGTGTAGGGGGTCGTGCAGGGGTGGTGTTTCAGGGTTTAGGGCAGTGCAGTGGTGTTTGGGCAGTGTAGGTGGTCTTGCTCGGGGTGGTGTTTCAGGGTTCAGTGCAGTGGTGTTCGGGCAGTGTAGGGGGTCTTGCAAGGGGGTGGTGTTTCAGGGTTTAGGGCAGTGCAGTGGTGTTCGGGCAGTGTAGGGGGTCTTGCTGGGCCTGGTGTTTCAGGGTTTAGGGCAGTGCAGTGGTGTTCGGGCAGTGTAGGGGGTCGTGCTGGGGCTGGTGTTTCAGGGTTTAGGGCAGTGCAGTGGTGTTCGGGCAGTGTAGGGGGTCGTGCTGGGGCTGGTGTTTCAGGGTTTTGGGCAGAGCAGTGGTGTTCGGGCAGTGTAGGGGGTCGTGCTGGGGTGGTGTTTCAGGGTTTGGGGCATTGCAGTGGTGTTCGGGCAGTAAAGGGGGTCGTGCTGGGGGTGGTGTTTCAGGGTTTTGGGCAGTGCAGTGGTGTTTGGGCAGTGTAGGGGGTCGTGCTGGGGGTGGTGTTTCAGGGTTTTGGGCAGTGCAGTGGTGTTCGGGCAGTGTAGGGGTGGTGCAGGGGTGGTGTTTCAGGGTTTAGGGCAGTGCAGTGGTGTTCGGGCAGTGTAGGGGGTCGTGCAGGGGGTGGTGTTTCAGGGTTTAGGGCAGCGCAGTGGTGTTCGGGCAGTGTAGGGGGTCGTGCTGGGGCTGGTGTTTCAGGGTTTAAGGCAGTGCAGTGGTGTTCGGGCAGTGTAGGGGGTCGTGCTGGGGCTGGTGTTTCAGGGTTTAGGGCAGTGTAGGTGGTCGTGCTGGGGCTGGTGTTTCAGGGTTTAGGGCAGTGCAGTGGTGTTCGGGCAGTGTAGGGGGTCATGCTGGGGCTTGTGTTTCAGGGTTTAGGGCAGTGCAGTGGTGTTCGGGCAGTGTAGAGGGTCTTGCTGGGGCTGGTGTTTCAGAGTCTAGGGCAGTGCAGTGGTGTTCGGGCAGTGTAGGGAGTCTTTCTGGGGCTGGTGTTTCAGGGTTTAGGGCAGTGCAGTGGTGTTCGGGCAGTGTAGGGGGTCGTGCAGGGGTGGTGTTTCAGGGTTTAGGGCAGTGCAGTGGTGTTTGGGCAGTGTAGGTGGTCTTGCTGGGGGTGGTGTTTCAGGGTTCAGTGCAGTGGTGTTCGGGCAGTGTAGGGGTCTTGCAAGGGGTGGTGTTTCAGGGTTTAGGGCAGTGCAGTGGTGTTCGGGCAGTGTAGGGGGTCTTGCTGGGGCTGGTGTTTCAGGGTTTAGGGCAGTGCAGTGGTGTTCGGGCAGTGTAGGGGTCGTGCTGGGGCTGGTGTTTCAGGGTTTAGGGCAGTGCAGTGGTGTTCGGGCAGTGTAGGGGGTCATGCTGGGGCTTGTGTTTCAGGGTTTAGGGCAGTGCAGTGGTGTTCGGGCAGTGTAGAGGGTCTTGCTGGGGCTGGTGTTTCAGAGTCTAGGGCAGTGCAGTGTTGTTCGGGCAGTGTAGGGAGTCTTTCTGGTGCTGGTGTTTCAGGGTTTAGGGCAGTGCAGTGGTGTTCGGGCAGTGTAGGGGGTCGTGCAGGGGGTGGTGTTCCAGGGTTTAGGGCAGTGCAGTGGTGTTCGGGCAGTGTAGGTGGTCTTGCTGGGGTGGTGTTTCAGGGTTTAGGCAGTGCAGTGGTGTTCGGGCAGTGTAGGGGGTCGTGCTGGGGGTGGTGTTTCAGGGTTTAGGGCAGTGCAGTGGTGTTCGGGCAGTGTAGGGGGTCTTGCTGGGGCTGGTGTTTCAGGGTTTAGGGCAGTGCAGTGGTGTTCGGGCAGTGTAGGGGGTCGTGCTGGGGCTGGTGTTTCAGGGTTTAGGGCAGTGCAGTGGTGTTCGGGCAGTGTAGGGGTCGTGCTGGGGCTGGTGTTTCAGGGTTTAGGGCAGAGCAGTGGTGTTCGGGTAGTGTAGGGGGTCGTGCTGGGGTGGTGTTTCAGGGTTTATGGCTGTGCAGTGGTGTTCGGGCAGTGTAGGGGGTCTTGCTGGGGGTGGTGTTTCAGGGTTTAGGGGCAGTGGTGTTCGGGCAGTGTAGGGGGTCTTGCTGGGGGTGATGTTTCAGGGTTTAGGGCAGTGCAGTGGTGTTCGGGCAGTGTAGGGGGTCTTGCTGGGGGTAGTGTTTCAGGGTTTAGGGCAGTGCAGTGGTGTTCGGGCAGTGTAGGGGGTCGTGCTGGGGGTGGTGTTTCAGGGTTTAGGGCAGTGCAGTAGTGTTCGGGCAGTGTAGGTGGTCGTGCAGGTGGTGGTGTTTCAGGGTTTAGGGCAGTGCAGCGGTGTTCGGGCAGTGTAGGGGGTCGTGCTTGGGGTGGTGTTTCAGGGTTTAGGGCAGTGCAGTGGTGTTCGGGCAGTGTAGGGGGTCGTGCAGGGGGTGGTGTTTCAGGGTTTAGGGCAAGGCAGTGGTGTTCGGCCAGTGTAGGGGGTCCTGCTGGGGCTGGTGTTTCAGGGTTTAGGGCAGTGTAGTGGTGTTCGGGCAGTGTAGGGGGTCTTGCTGGGGATGGTGTTTCAGGGTTTAGGGCAGTGCAGTGGTGTTCGGGCAGTGTAGGGGGTCTTGCTGGGGGTAGTGTTTCAGGGTTTAGGGCAGTGCAGTGGTGTTCGGGCAGTGTAGGGGGTCGTGCAGGGGCTGGTGTTTCAGGGTTTAGGGCAGTGCAGTGGTGTTCGGGCAGTGTAGGGGGTCGTGCTGGGGGTGGTGTTTCAGGGTTCAGGGCAGTGCAGTGGTGTTCGGGCAGTGTAGGGGGTCGTGCTGGGGCTGGTGTTTCAGGGTTTAGGGCAGTGCAGTGGTGTTCGGGCAGTGTAGGTGGTCGTGCTGGGGCTGGTGTTTCAGGGTTTAGGACAGTGCAGTGGTGTTCGGGCAGTGTAGGGGGTCTGTGCTGGGGCTGGTGTTTCAGGGTTTAGGGCAGTGCAGTGGTGCTCGGGCAGTGTAGGGGGTCGTGCTGGGGTGGTGTTTCAGGGTTTAGGGCAGTGCAGTGGTGTTCGGGCAGTGTAGGGGTTCGTGCTGTGGCTGGTGTTTCAGGGTTTAGGGCAGTGCAGTGGTGTTCGGGCAGTGTAGGGGGTAGTGCTGGGGCTGGTGTTTCAGGGTTTAGGGCAGTGCAGTGGTGTTCGGGCAGTGTAGGGGGTCGTGCTGGGGTGGTGTTTCAGGGTTTAGGGAAGTGCAGTGGTGTTCGGGCAGTGTAGGGGGTCGTGCTGGGGCTGGTGTTTCAGGGTTTAGGGCAGTGCAGTGGTGTTCGGGCAGTGTAGGGGGTCGTGCTGGGGCTGGTGTTTCAGGGTTTTGGGCAGAGCAGTGGTGTTCGGGCAGTGTAGGGGGTCGTGCTGGGGGTGGTGTTTCAGGGTTTAGGGCAGTGCAGTGGTGTTCGGGCAGTGTAGGGGGTCTTGCTGGGGGTGGTGTTTCAGGGTTTAGGGCAGTGCAGTGGTGTTCGGGCAGTGTAGGGGGTCTTGCTGGGGGTGGTGTTTCAGGGTTTAGGGCAGTGCAGTGGTGTTCGGGCAGTGTAGGGGGTCTTGCTGGGGGTAGTGTTTCAGGGTTTAGGGCAGTGCAGTGGTGTTCGTGCAGTGTAGGGGGTCGTGCTGGGGGTGGTGTTTCAGGGTTTAGGGCAGTGCAGTGGTGTTCGGGCAGTGTAGGGGGTCGTGCAGGGGTGGTGTTTCAGGGTTTAGGGCAGTGCAGTGGTGTTCGGGCAGTGTAGAGGGTTGTGCTGGGGGTGGTATTTCAGGGTTTAGGGCAGTGCAGTGGTGTTCGGGCAGTGTAGGGGGTTGTGCTGGGGCTGGTGTTTCAGGGTTTAGGGCAGTGCAGTGGTGTTCGGGCAGTGTAGGGGGTCGTGCTGGGGCTGGTGTTTCAGGGTTTAGGGCAGTGCAGTGGTGTTCGGGCAGTGTAGGCGGTCTTGCTGGGGGTGGTGTTTCAGGGTTTAGGGCAGTGCAGTGGTGTTCGGGCAGTGTAGGGGGTCTTGCTGGGGTAGTGTTTCAGGGTTTAGGGCAGTGCAGTGGTGTTCGGGCAGTGTAGGGGGTCGTGCAGGGGTGGTGTTTCAGGGTTTAGGGCAGTGCAGTGGTGTTCGGGCAGTGTAGGGTGTCATGCTGGGGGTGGTGTTTCAGGGTTCAGGGCAGTGCAGTGGTGTTCGGGCAGTGTAGGGGGTCGTGCTGGGGCTGGTGTTTCAGGGTTTAGGACAGTGCAGTGGTGTTCTGGCAGTGTAGGGGGTCGTGCTGGGGCTAGTGTTTCAGGGTTTAGGGCAGTGCAGTGGTGTTCGGGCAGGGTAGGGGGTCGTGCATGGGGTGGTGTTTCAAGGTTTAGGGCAGTGCAGTGGTGTTCGGGCAGTGTAGGGGGTCGTGCTGGGGCTGGTGTTTCACGGTTTAGGGCAGTGCAGTGGTGTTCGGGCAGTGTAGGGGGTCGTGCTGGGGCTGGTGTTTCAGGGTTTAGGGCAGTGCAGTGGTGTTTGGGCAGTGTAGGGGGTCGTGCTGGGGCTGGTGTTTCAGGGTTTAGGACAGTGCAGTGGTGTTCGGGCAGTGTAGGGGGTCGTGCTAGGGGCTAGTGTTTCAGGGTTTAGGGCAGTGCAGTGGTGTTCGGGCAGTGTAGGGGGTCGTGCTGGGGGTGGTGTTTCAGGGTTTAGGGTAGTGCAGTGGTGTTCGGGCAGTGTAGGGGGTCGTGCTGGGGCTGGTGTTTCAGGGTTTAGGGCAGTGCAGTGGTGTTCGGGCAGTGTAGGGGGTTGTGCTGGGGCTGGTGTTTCAGGGTTTAGGGCAGTGCAGTGGTGTTCGGGCAGTGTAGGGGGTCGTGCTGGGGGTGGTGTTTCAGGGTTTAGGGCAGTGCAGTGGTGTTCGGGCAGTGTAGGGGGTCGTGCTGGGGATGGTGTTTCAGGGTTTAGGGCAGTGCAGTGGTGTTCGGGCAGTGTAGGGGGTCGTGCTGGTGGTGGTGTTTCAGGGTTTAGGGCAGTGCAGTGGTGTTCGGGCAGTGTAGGGGTCTTGCTGGGCCTGGTGTTTCAGGGTTTAGGGCAGTGCAGTGGTGTTCGGGCAGTGTAGGGGGTCTTGCTGGGGCTGGTGTTTCAGGGTTTAGGGTAGTGCAGTGGTGTTCGGGCAGTGTAGGGGGTCGTGCTGGGGCTGGTGTTTTAGGGTTTAGGGCAGTGCAGTGGTGTTCGGGCAGTATAGGGGGTCGTGCTGGGGTTGGTATTTCAGGGTTTAGGGCAGTGCAGTGGTGTTCGGGCAGTGTAGGTGGTCGTGCTGGGGCTGGTGTTTCAGGGTTTAGGGCAGTGCAGTGGTGTTCGGGCAGTGTAGGGGGTCGTGCAGGGGGTGGTGTTTCAGGGTTTAGGGCAGTGCAGTGGTGTTCGGGCAGTGTAGGGGGTCGTGCTGGGGGTGGTGTTTTAGGGTTTAGGGCAGTGCAGTGGTGTTCGGGCAGTGTAGGGGGTCGTGCTGGGGGTGGTGTTTCAGGGTTTAGGGCAGTGCAGTGGTGTTCGGGCAGTGTAGGGGGTCGTGCTGGGGCTGGTGTTTCAGGGTTTAGGGCAGTGCAGTTGTGTTCGGGCAGTGTAGGGGTCTTGCTGGGGATGGTGTTTCAGGGTTTAGGGCAGTGCAGTGGTGTTCGGGCAGTATAGGGGTCTTGCTGGGGGTAGTGTTTCAGGGTTTAGGGCAGTGCAGTGGTGTTCGGGCAGTGTAGGGGGTCGTGCAGGGGGTGGTGTTTCAGGGTTTAGGGCAGTGCAGTGGTGTTCGGGCAGTGTAGGGGGTCGTGCTGGGGGTGGTGTTTCAGGGTTTAGGGCAGTGCAGTGGTGTTCGGGCAGTGTAGGGGGTCGTGCTGGGGCTGGTGTTTCAGGGTTTAGGGCAGTGCAGTGGTGTTCGGGCAGTGTAGGGGGTCGTGCTGGGGCTGGTGTTTCAGGGTTTAGGACAGTGCAGTGGTGTTCGGGCAGTGTAGGGGGTCGTGCTGGGGCTAGTGTTTCAGGGTTTAGGGCAGTGCAGTGGTGCTCGGGCAGTGTAGGGGGTCGTGCACGGGGTGGTGTTTCAAGGTTTAGGGCAGTGCAGTGGTGTTCGGGCAGTGTAGGGGGTCGTGCTGGGGCTGGTGTTTCAGGGTTTAGGGGAGTGCAGTGGTGTTCGGGCAGTGTACGGGGTCATGCTGGGGCTGGTGTTTCAGGGTTTAGGGCAGTGCAGTGGTGTTCGGGCAGTGTAGGGGGTCGTGCTGGGGGTGGTGTTTCAGGGTTTAGGGAAGTGGAGTGGTGTTCGGGCAGTGTAGGGGGTCGTGCTGGGGCTGGTGTTTCAGGGTTTAGGGCAGTGCAGTGGTGTTCGGGCAGTGTAGGGGGTCGTGCTGGGGCTGGTGTTTCAGGGTTTAGGGCAGAGCAGTGGTGTTCGGGCAGTGTAGGGGGTCGTGCTGGGGGTGTTGTTTCAGGGTTTAGGGCAGTGCAGTGGTGTTCGGGCAGTGTAGGGGGTCTTGCTGGGGGTGGTGTTTCAGGGTTTAGGGCAGTGGTGTTCGGGCAGTGTAGGGGGTCTTGCTGGGGTGATGTTTCAGGGTTTAGGGCAGTGCAGTGGTGTTCGGGCAGTGTAGGGGGTCTTGCTGGGGGTAGTGTTTCAGGGTTTAGGGCAGTGCAGTGGTGTTCGTGCAGTGTAGGGGGTCGTGCTGGGGGTGGTGTTTCAGGGTTTAGGGCAGTGCAGTGGTGTTCGGGCAGTGTAGGGGGTCGTGCAGGGGGTGGTGTTTCAGGGTTTAGGGCAGTGCAGTGGTGTTCGGGCAGTGTAGAGGGTCGTGCTGGGGGTGGTGTTTCAGGGTTTAGGGCAGTGCAGTGGTGTTCGGGCAGTGTAGGGGGTCGTGCAGGGGGTGGTGTTTCAGGGTTTAGGGCAGTGCAGTGGTGTTCGGGCAGTGTAGGGGTCATGCTGGGGCTGGTGTTTCAGGGTTTAGGGCAGTGCAGTGGTGTTCGGGCAGTGTAGGCGGTCTTGCTGGGGGTGGTGTTTCAGGGTTTAGGGCAGTGCAGTGGTGTTCGGGCAGTGTAGGGGGTCTTGCTGGGGGTGGTGTTTCAGGGTTTAGGGCAGTGCAGTGGTGTTCGGGCAGTGTAGGGGGTCGTGCTGGGGGTGGTGTTTCAGGGTTTAGGGCAGTGCAGTGGTGTTCGGGCAGTGTAGGGGGTCGTGCTGGGGCTGGTGTTTCAGGGTTTAGGGCAGTGCAGTGGTGTTCGGGCAGTGTAGGGGGTCGTGCTGGGGCTGGTGTTTCAGGGTTTAGGGCAGTGCAGTGGTGTTCGGGCAGTGTAGGGGGTCGTGCTGGGGCTGGTGTTTCAGGGTTTAGGACAGTGCAGTGGTGTTCGGGCAGTGTAGGAGGTCGTGCTGGGGCTAGTGTTTCAGGGTTTAGGGCAGTGCAGTGGTGCTCGGGCAGTGTAGGGGGTCGTGCACGGGGTGGTGTTTCAAGGTTTAGGGCAGTGCAGTGGTGTTCGGGCAGTGTAGGGGGTCGTGCTGGGGCTGGTGTTTCAGGGTTTAGGGCAGTGCAGTGGTGTTCGGGCAGTGTAGGGGGTCGTGCTGGGGCTGGTGTTTCAGGGTTTAGGGCAGTGCAGTGGTGTTCGGGCAGTGTAGGGGGTCGTGCTGGGGCTGGTGTTTCAGGGTTTAGGACAGTGCAGTGGTGTTCGGGCAGTGTAGGGGGTCGTGCTGGGGCTGGTGTTTCAGGGTTTAGGGCAGTGCAGTGGTGCTCGGGCAGTGTAGGGGGTCGTGCTGGGGGTGGTGTTTCAGGGTTTAGGGCAGTGCAGTGGTGCTTCGGGCAGTGTAGGGGGTCGTGCTGGGGCTGGTGTTTCAGGGTTTAGGGCAGTGCAGTGGTGTTCGGGCAGTGTAGGGGGTCGTGCTGGGGCTGGTGTTTTAGGGTTTAGGGCAGTGCAGTGGTGTTCGGGCAGTGTAGGGGGTCGTGCTGGGGGTGGTGTTTCAGGGTTTAGGGCAGTGCAGTGGTGTTCGGGCAGTGTAGGGGGTCGTGCTCGGGATGGTGTTTCAGGGTTTAGGGCAGTGCAGTGGTGTTCGGGCAGTGTAGGGGGTCGTGCTGGTGGTGGTGTTTCAGGGTTTAGGGCAGTGCAGTGGTGTTCGGGCAGTGTAGGGGGTCTTGCTGGGGCTGGTGTTTCAGGGTTTAGGGCAGTGCAGTGGTGTTCGGGCAGTGTAGGGGGTCTTGCTGGGGCTGGTGTTTCAGGGTTTAGGGCAGTGCAGTGGTGTTCGGGCAGTGTAGGGGGTCGTGCTGGGGCTGGTGTTTCAGGGTTTAGGGCAGTGCAGTGGTGTTCGGGCAGTGTAGGGGTCGTGCTGGGGTTGGTATTTCAGGGTTTAGGGCAGTGCAGTGGTGTTCGGGCAGTGTAGGGGGTCGTGCTGGGGCTGGTGTTACAGGGTTTAGGGCAGTGCAGTGGTGTTCGGGCAGTGTAGGGGGTCGTGCTGGGGGTGGTGTTTCAGGGTTTAGGGCAGTGCAGTGGTGTTCGGGCAGTGTAGGGGTCGTGCTGGGGGTGGTGTTTCAGGGTTTAGGGCAGTGCAGTGGTGTTCGGGCAGTGTAGGGGGTCGTGCAGGGGTGGTGTTTCAGGGTTTAGGGCAGTGCAGTGGTGTTCGGGCAGTGTAGGGGTCGTGCTGGGGCTGGTGTTTCAGGGTTTAGGGCAGTGCAGTGGTGTTCGGGCAGTGTAGGGAGTCGTTGCTGGGGATGGTGTTTCAGGGTTTAGGGCAGTGCAGTGGTGTTCGGGCAGTGTAGGGGGTCTTGCTGGGGGTGGTGTTTCAGGGTTTAGTGCAGTGCAGTGGTGTTCGGGCAGTGTAGGGGGTCGTGCAGGGGGTGGTGTTTCAGGGTTTAGGGCAGTGCAGTGGTGTTCGGGCAGTGTAGGGGGTCGTGCTGGGGTGGTGTTTCAGGGTTTAGGGCAGTGCAGTGGTGTTCGGGCAGTGTAGGGGGTCGTGCTGGGGCTGGTGTTTCAGGGTTTAGGGCAGTGCAGTGGTGTTCGGGCAGTGTAGGTGGTCGTGCTGGGGCTGGTGTTTCAGGGTTTAGGACAGTGCAGTGGTGTTCGGGCAGTGTAGGGGGTTGTGCTGGGGCTAGTGTTTCAGGGTTTAGGGCAGTGCAGTGGTGCTCGGGCAGTGTAGGGGGTCGTGCAGGGGGTGGTGTTTCAGGGTTTAGGGCAGTGCAGTGGTGTTCGGGCAGTGTAGGGGGTCGTGCTGGGGCTGGTGTTTCAGGGTTTAGGGCAGTGCAGTGGTGTTCGGGCAGTGTACGGGGTCGTGCTGGGGCTGGTGTTTCAGGGTTTAGGGCAGTGCAGTGGTGTTCGGGCAGGGTAGGGGGTCGTGCTGAGGGTGGTGTTTCAGGGTTTAGGGAAGTGCAGTGGTGTTCGGGCAGTGTAGGGGGTCGTGCTGGGGCTGGTGTTTCAGGGTTTAGGGCAGTGCAGTGGTGTTCGGGCAGTGTAGGGGGTCGTGCTGGGGCTGGTGTTTCAGGGTTTAGGGCAGAGCAGTGGTGTTCGGGCAGTGTAGGGGGTCATGCTGGGGGTGTTGTTTCAGGGTTTAGGGCAGTGCAGTGGTGTTCGGGCAGTGTAGGGGGTCTTGCTGGGGGTGGTGTTTCAGGGTTTAGGGCAGTGGTGTTCGGGCAGTGTAGGGGGTCTTGCTGGGGGTGATGTTTCAGGGTTTAGGGCAGTGCAGTGGTGTTCGGGCAGTGTAGGGGTCTTGCTGGGGGTAGTGTTTCAGGGTTTGGGGCAGTGCAGTGGTGTTCGGGCAGTGTAGGGGGTCGTGCTGGGGGTGGTGTTTCAGGGTTTAGGGCAGTGCAGTAGTGTTCGGGCAGTGTAGGGGGTCGTGCTGGGGGTGGTGTTTCAGGGTTTAGGGCAGTGCAGTGGTGTTCGGGCAGTGTAGGGGGTCGTGCTGGGGGTGGTGTTTCAGGGTTTAGGGCAGTGCAGTGGTGTTCGGGCAGTGTAGGGGTCGTGCAGGGGGTGGTGTTTCAGGGTTTAGGGCAGTGCAGTGGTGTTCGGGCAGTGTAGGGGGTCATGCTGGGGCTGGTGTTTCAGGGTTTAGGGCAGTGCAGTGGTGTTCGGGCAGTGTAGGCGGTCTTGCTGGGGGTGGTGTTTCAGGGTTTAGGGCAGTGCAGTGGTGTTCGGGCAGTATAGGGGGTCTTGCTGGGGGTAGTGTTTCAGGGTTTAGGGCAGTGCAGTAGTGTTCGGGCAGTGTAGGGGGTCGTGCAGGGGGTGGTGTTTCAGGGTTTAGTGCAGTGCAGTGGTGTTCGGGCAGTGTAGGGTGTCATGCTGGGGGTGGTGTTTCAGGGTTCAGTGCAGTGCAGTGGTGTTCGGGCAGTGTAGGGGGTCGTGCTGGGGCTGGTGTTTCAGGGTTTAGGACAGTGCACTGGTGTTCGGGCAGTGTAGGGGGTCGTGCTGGGGGCTAGTGTTTCAGGGTTTAGGGCAGTGCAGTGGTGTTCGGGCAGTGTAGGGGTCGTGCAGGGGTGGTGTTTCAGGGTTTAGGGCAGTGCAGTGGTGTTCGGGCAGTGTAGGGGGTCGTGCTGGGGCTGGTGTTACAGGGTTTAGGGCAGTGCAGTGGTGTTCGGGCAGTGTAGGGGGTCGTGCTGGGGCTGGTGTTTCAGGGTTTAGGGCAGTGCAGTGGTGTTCGGGCAGTGTAGGTGGTCGTGCTGGGGCTGGTGTTTCAGGGTTTAGGACAGTGCAGTGGTGTTTGGGCAGTGTAGGGGGTCGTGCTGGGGCTAGTGTTTCAGGGTTTAGGGCAGTGCAGTGGTGCTCGGGCAGTGTAGGGGGTCGTGCTGGGGGTGGTGTTTCAGGGTTTAGGGTAGTGCAGTGGTGCTCGGGTAGTGTAGGGGGTCGTGCTGGGGCTGGTGTTTCAGGGTTTAGGGCAGTGCAGTGGTGTTCGGGCAGTGTAGGGGGTCGTGCTGGGGCTGGTGTTTTAGGGTTTTGGGCAGAGCAGTGGTGTTCGGGCAGTGTAGGGGGTCGTGCTGGGGGTGGTGTTTCAGGGTTTTGGGCAGTGCAGTGGTGTTCGGGCAGTGTAGGGGGTCGTGCTGGGGATGGTGTTTCAGGGTTTAGGGCAGTGGTGTTCGGGCAGTGTAGTGGTGTTCGGGCAGTGTAGGGGGTCTTGCTGGGGGTAGTGTTTCAGGGTTTAGGGCAGTGCAGTGGTGTTCGGGCAGTTTAGGGGGTCGTGAAGGGGGTGGTGTTTCAGGGTTTAGGACAGTGCAGTGGTGTTCGGGCAGTGTAGGGGGTCGTGCTGGGGGTAGTGTTTCAGGGTTTAGGGCAGTGCAGTGGTGTTCGGGCAGTGTAGGGGGTCGTGCAGGGGCTGGTGTTTCAGGGTTTAGGGCAGTGCAGTGGTGTTCGGGCAGTGTAGGGGGTCGTGCTGGTGGTGGTGTTTCAGGGTTTAGGGCAGTGCAGTGGTGTTCGGGCAGTGTAGGGGGTCTTGCTGGGCCTGGTGTTTCAGGGTTTAGGGCAGTGCAGTGGTGTTCGGGCAGTGTAGGGGGTCTTGCTGGGGCTGGTGTTTCAGGGTTTAGGGTAGTGCAGTGGTGTTCGGGCAGTGTAGGGGGTCGTGCTGGGGCTGGTGTTTAAGGGTTTAGGGCAGTGCAGTGGTGTTCGGGCAGTATAGGGGGTCGTGCTGGGGTTAGTATTTCAGGGTTTAGGGCAGTGCAGTGGTTTTCGGGCATTGTAGGTGGTCGTGCTTGGGCTGGTGTTACAGGGTTTAGGGCAGTGCAGTGGTGTTTGGGCAGTGTACGGGGTCGTGCTTGGCTGGTGTTTCAGGGTTTAGGGCAGTGCAGTGGTGTTCGGACAGTGTAGGGGGTCGTGCTGGGGGTGGTGTTTCAGGGTTTAGGGCAGTGGAGTGATGTTCGGGCAGTGTAGTGGGTCGTGCTGGGGCTGGTGTTTCAGGGTTTAGGGCAGTGCAGTGGTGTTCGGGCAGTGTAGGGGGTCGTGCTGGGGCTGGTGTTTCAGGGTTTTGGGCAGAGCAGTGGTGTTCGGGCAGTGTAGGGGGTCGTGCTGGGGGTGGTGTTTCAGGGTTTAGGGCAGTGCAGTGGTGTTCAGGCAGTGTAGGGGGTCTTGCTGGGGGTGGTGTTTCAGGGTTTAGGGCAGTGGTGTTCGGGCAGTGTAGGGGGTCTTGCTGGGGGTGATGTTTCAGGGTTTAGGGCAGTGCAGTGGTGTTCGGGCAGTGTAGGGGGTCTTGCTGGGGGTAGTGTTTCAGGGTTTAGGGCAGTGCAGTGGTGTTCGTGCAGTGTAGGGGGTCGTGCTGGGGGTGGTGTTTCAGGGTTTAGGGCAGTGCAGTGGTGATCGGGCAGTGTAGGGGGTCATGCAGGGGGTGGTGTTTCAGGGTTTAGGGCAGTGTAGTGGTGTTCGGGCAGTGTAGGGGGTCGTGCTGGGGCTGGTGTTTCAGGGTTTAGGGCAGTGCAGTGGTGTTCGGGCAGTGTAGGGGGTCTTGCTGGGGGTGGTGTTTCAGGGTTTAGGGCAGTGCAGTGGTGTTCGGGCAGTATAGGAGGTCTTGCTGGGGGTAGTGTTTCAGGGTTTAGGGCAGTGCAGTGGTGTTCGGGCAGTGTAGGGGGTCGTGCAGGGGGTGGTGTTTCAGGGTTTAGGGCAGTGCAGTGGTGTTCTGGCAGTCTCGGGGTCGTGCTGGGGGTGGTGTTTCAGGGTTTAGGGCAGTGCAGTGGTGTTCGGGCAGTGTAGGTGGTCGTGCTGGGGCTGGTGTTTCAGGGTTTAGGACAAGGCAGTGGTGTTTGGGCAGTGTAGGGGGTCGTGCTGGGGCTAGTGTTTCAGGGTTTAGGGCAGTGCAGTGGTGCTCGGGCAGTGTAGGGGGTCGTGCTGGGGCTAGTGTTTCAGGGTTTAGGGCAGTGCAGTGGTGCTCGGGCAGTGTAGGGGGTCGTGCACGGGGTGGTGTTTCAAGGTTTAGGGCAGTGGTGTTCGGGCAGTGTAGGGGGTCATGCTGGGGCTGGTGTTTCAGGGTTTAGGGCAGTGCAGTGGTGTTCGGGTAGTGTAGAGGGTCGTGCTGGGGCTGGTGTTTCACGGTTTAGGGCAGTGCAGTGGTGTTCGGGCAGTGTAGGGGGTCGTGCTGGGGCTGGTGTTTCAGGGTTTAGGACAGTGCAGTGGTGTTCGGGCAGTGTAGGGGGTCGTGCTGGGGCTAGTGTTTCAGGGTTTAGGGCAGTGCAGTGGTGTTCGGGCAGAGTAGGGGGTCGTGCTGGGGGTGGTGTTTCACGGTTTAGGGCAGTGCAGTGGTGTTCGGGCAGTGTAGGGGGTCGTGCTGGGGCTGGTGTTTCAGGGTTTAGGGCAGTGCAGTGGTGTTTGGGCAGTATAGGGGTCGTGCTGGGGCTGGTGTTTCAGGGTTTTGGGCAGAGCAGTGGTGTTCGGGCAGTGTAGGGGGTCGTGCTGGGGGTGGTGTTTCAGGGTTTAGTGCAGTGGTGTTCGGGCAGTGTAGTGGTGTTTGGGCAGTGTAGGGGGTCTTGCTGGGGGTAGTGTTTCAGGGTTTAGGGCAGTGCAGTGGTGTTCGGGCAGTGTAGGGGGTCGTGAGCAATACGTAACCAGAAGCACA
>CAWUFW010029588.1:0-18756 GCA_963921515.1 Calotriton arnoldi
CTTACTTAGTATATGGTCTGGTACGCCCCTAGGGCCCCAGCCATATTTTGTGCTTAACTTATTGTGAAACGTTGATTTGTGCATATGTTTGTCTTCTAATCTCATAAAGAGATTAGTAGAGAGTTATTTAGAAATAAATACATATATATTTGATATATATACCTGTGTGGTGTCTTTTCATTTGGTGATTCAAGAGATTATATGGTAAAACAAGCTGCTTTACATTCCTCCGAGACTTAGCCTGAAGGCTGCTCTCCACAGCTACCACTAGGATAGCTTTCTTTAAAAGGTTGTCTTAAACCTATCTACCATAAGAGTCGATTTGCCCTGGTGCAAGGTGTCCACTTTAATTAGTGAACAGCATATACCAGGCCAACTTCTCACATTGGTGGGCAGCGTGTGGGATTCCAGCTTGCCATTGTTTTACCAGAAAATCTCTATTTGAATTACTAACTGAAAACCATTATAGGTACTCAAGGTACATATAAAGTCAAGCTTAGTATCAATAAGTTCTACTGAACTTAGAGCTGTGTGCCAAGGGATAGCACACCCTTTCCACAGCTCAAGCTAGGATCAGTAGGCCACAAACTAGTGTAGGTAGTACAACACTGCACAACACTAGAATGTCCTTAAAGGGTGGACCCAGTGGATCCACTCAGCCTCAGTATAAGGACATGGCTTTCTCTGACTTGAGAGCCATGTGTGTTGACAGACACCTGAGACTAGGACAGAGTCCCTCAACACTACACCTGATAGATCTGCTGACAGCAGATGACCTTAGATTGGCTCTAGGAGCTAAAGGGTTTGAATCAGTGGGTGGGTCAGTCATAGTATCTGGGTCAGATGATGAAAATCAGAATGACCAAGATTCTGTGATTGAAGGGCCAGGCTCCAAGGGGCCTGAAAAGGACAGAGGAATTCTCCCTAAGAGAACTGACAGAGAGGAGGAGAGGCACAGATCCCCTTCCAGGGAATCTGACCACTCTTATCACTCTGGCAGAGAATTTGTCCAGCAGAGGAGCTCATACTTTTCCTTAAGAGAGACCTCCTCTGAGAGAAGGTGCAAACTGCTCCAGTATGAGGAAGCCAGAGTGGCCCTCAGAACCAAGCAGTTGGCACTGGATAGGAAGCCCTGGAGATCCAGAGAGCTTCTAGAAAAGAGGGGTTAGAACCCCCTGGTGGCAGCAACAGTGTCCCTAGAGGCAGAGAATATATTCCTGACCATAGGAACCTGAGCAAGGTTGTTCCTCCCTACCAGAGTGGGGATGATATCCACAAGTGGATAACTGCTATGGAGAGGGCCTGTAGAGTACAGCAGGTCCCCCAAAAGCAGTGGGCAGCAATCTTGTGGCTCTCCTTTTCAGATAAAGGAAGAGACAAGCTCCTCACTGTTAGAGAGGAGGATGCTGATGATTATGAGGTCCTGAAGAGTGCACTGATAGATGGGTTTGGCTTAACCACTGAGCAGTACAGGTTGAAGTTCAGAGATACCCAGAAGGCACAGACTCAGGACTGGACTGACTTTGTTGATTGTGCAACCAAGGCTCTAGAGGGTTGGCTGGTTGGCAGTAGGGTTACTGATTTCAAGGGATTGTATAATCTGATGATGAGAGAACAGATCCTAAATAATTGCCAGAACCAGTTGTTGCATCAGTACCTGGTGGACTCTGATCTGACCTCTCCCCAAGAATTGGGAAAGAAGGCAGACAAATGGGTCAGAACCAGGGTGAGGCAGAAAACCCAGAACCAAGGGGGTGACACTAAGAAGCAAGATCCTAAAGGCTCTGAGAAAGGTGGGGATAAGTCAAAAGACCAGAAGTCTTCACAAGGGCCCCAAAAATCTGCATCTGGTGGGGAGTCACAGTCCAACAAGGGAAAAGGCCAAAAGAAGCCCTGGTGCAAATTCTGTAAACAGAAAGGGCACTGGACTTCTGATTGTACCAAGTCCAAAGACCAAACCACCACCACTCCTGCCCCTAAGGCAACTGTGCCCCCTAGCTCAGCTACTGGTGGAGGTGGTACGCAGAATAAGGGTGTAGTAGGGTTGACCCTGGGTTCTGAAGTGGATTCTGACCTAGTCAGAGTGACCACTCAGGCAATGCTGATTTGTGAGGGAAACATTGATATGTCCTTCCTAGTAAGCCCCAGTAATCTGGGCAAGTACAAACAGCAGCCTTTGATAAATGGCAAACAGGCTTTGGCATTTAGGGACACAGGTGCTAGTGTCACCATGGTGGCAGAGGACCTAGTGGACCCTGGACAGATCATCCTGGGTGAAATGTACCAGGTGACCAATGCAAGCAATGTCCAGACCAACCATAGTCTGGCAGTTGTGAATTTCTCCTGGGGAGGGGTAACTGGCCTCAAGAAGGTTGTAGTCAGTGCAGACCTCCCTGTAGAATGTCTATTGGGCAATGATCTAGAGACTTCAGCCTGGTCTGAAGTAGAGTTATGGACTCATGCTGAGATGTTGGGCATCCCTGCAGAGGTATTTGCTGTGACCAGGTCACAAGCAAGAATGCATGACACTGAACCAGCTCTGGATCCTGGAACAATGGACCAGATGCTTCCCAAGAGGAGGAGCAGTAGGGTAAAGGCAGTGCCTTCCCCTCTGTCTCAGATCAAGGATTCACTTCCAGAGGGAGGTGAAGCAGAACCTGAAGAAGGAACTGCCCCAGAGGGACTTGAACCTGACCAGGTTGAGTTCTTGGGGGCAGGGGGCCCTTCTAGGGAAGATCTGAGTAAGGAGCAACAATGCTGCCCCTCTCTTGAACCCCTCAGACAGCAGGCTGCTGCTGAGGCTGCTGGGAGTGCTAGTGGGTCCCATAAAGTTTATTGGGATGAGGGACTCCTATATTCTGAGGGTAGAGACCCAGCCCCTGGAGCCACCAGGAGGTTGGTAATACCTCAGAAGTTTAGGGGTTCCTCTTGACCTTAGCACATGATATCCCTTTGGCAGGACACTTGGGCCAAAACAAGACCTGGGACAGGCTTGTTCCACATTTTCATTGGCCACATATGTCAGAGGACACAAAGGAGTTTTGTCGCTCCTGTGTCACTTGCCAAGCCAGTGGTAAGGCAGGTGGCACAACAAAGGCCCCCTGATACCACTACCTGTGGTGGGGGTACCCTTTGAGAGGGTAGGGATTGACATTGTTGGTCCCCTTGACCCTCAGACAGCATCTGGGCACAGATTTATCCTGGTGGTAGTGGATCATGCCACCAGGTACCCAGAGGCAATTCCCCTGAGGACCACCACAGCCCCTGTGGTGGCAAGAGCCCTCATTGGAGTTTTCTCCAGAGTGGGTTTTCCAAAGGAGGTCATTTCTGACAGAGGTACCAACTTCATGTCAGGATATCTGAAAGCAATGTGGAAGGAGTGTGGTGTAACTTATAAGTTCACCACCCCTATCACCCACAATGCAATGGTTTAGTTGAACGCTTCAACAAAACCTTGAAAGGAATGATTAAGGGACTCCCAGAGAAGCTTAGGCGGAAATGGGACCTTCTTCTTCCTTGCCTGTTGTTTGCATACAGAGAGGTTCCACAGAAGGGGTTGGTTACAGCCCATTTGAGCTTCTGTTTGGGCATCCTGTGAGAGGTCCACTATGTTTGGTAAAGAGGGCTGGGAGTTACCTCTCAAGCCCCCAAACAAGATGTGATGGACTATGTACTTGGTCTCCGCTCCCGGATGGCAGAGTACATGAAAAAGGCAACCAAAAACCTGGAGGCCAGCCAAGAATTGCAAAAAGCTTGGCATGACCAAAGGCTGTGCTGACTGTATACCAGCCAGGACAGAAAGTGTGGGTGTTGGAGCCTGTGGCCCCAGCAGCCCTCCAGGACAAGTGGAGTGGCCCCCATACAATAGTTGAACAGAAGGGAGAAGTCACCTATCTGGTGAATCTTGGAACTCCCAGGAGCCCCCTAAGGGTGCTTCATGTCAACAGATTAAAGCCATATGTTGACAGGGCTGACATGGGCTTGCTCATGGCAACTGATGAGGACCAGGAGGAGGAGAGTGACCCTCTCCCTGACCTGCTCTCTCAGAACCCTGATGATGGGTCAGTAGATGGTGTTGCTTTGGCAAGCAGCCTCACTGACCATCAGCAAACTGAGTGCAGACAAGTTCTGCAACAGTTTAGACATATGTTTAGCCTGACCCCTAGTCAGACTACCTGGTGCACCCATGAGGTGGACACTGGGGACAGTCTGCCTGTCAAGAATAAAATCTACAGGCAACCTGACCATGTCAGGGACTGTATCAGGACTGAAGTCCAGAAAATGTTGGAGTTAGGCGTGATTGAGCCTTCAGATAGCCCTTGGGCTAGCCCAGTAGTCCTGGTACCCAAGCCTCATACCCAGGGTGGTAAGAAAGAAATGAGGTTTTGTGTAGACTACAGAGGCCTCAATGCAGTCACTAGGACTGATGCCTATCCCATACCAAGGGCAGATGAGCTGATTGATACTTTGGCCTCAGCCAAGTATCTAAGCACATTTGACCTAACAGCTGGCTACTGGCAAATCAGATTAGCTGATGATGCAAAAGCCAAAACAGCATTTTCGACCCCTGGTGGGTACTACCACTTTGTGGTGATGCCCTTTGGATTGAAAAATGCACCTGCCACTTTTCAGAGGTTGGTGAATAAAGTTCTGGCAGGGATGGAAACTTATTGCTCAGCTTATCTAGATGATATTGCTGTCTTTAGTTCCTCCTGGCAGGATCACCTGGTCCACCTCAGAAATGTTTTGGAGGCCCTGCAGAAAGCAGGCCTCACTATCAAGGCCACCAAGTGCCAGATAGGGCAGAGTCAGGTTGTGTACCTGGGCCACCTTGTAGGTGGAGGCCAGGTTCAGCCTTTACAGAGCAAAATCCAAACCATAATGGAATGGGTTGCTCCTACCACCCAGACACAGGTGAGAGCCTTCTTAGGCCTGACTGGGTACTATAGGAGGTTTGTCAAGGGATATGGATCTATAGTGACCCCCTTGAATGATCTTACCTCTAAGAAAATGCCAAAAAGGTTCAGTGGACAGCTAGCTGTCAAAAGGCATTTGAAGACCTAAAGCAGGCCATGTGCACTGCCCCCATCTTACAGAGTCCAGACTACACCAAAAAGTTCATTGTCCAAACAGATGCTTCTGAGCTGGGTGTGGGAGCTGTACTGTCTCAACTGAATGATGAAGGTCAAGACCAGCCAGTAGCTTTTATTAGCAGAAGGCTGACCCCTAGAGAGAAACGTTGGTCAGCTATAGAGAGGGAGGCCTTTGCTGTGGTATGGGCCCTGAAGAAGCTGAGGCCCTACTTGTTTGGTACTCACTTCATAGTTCAGACTGACCACAAGCCCCTCCTATGGCTAAAGCAGATGAAAGGTGAAAACCCAAAACTTTTGAGGTGGTCCATTTCCCTACAGGGGATGGACTATACAGTGGAACATAGGCCTGGGACCCAACATGCCAATGCAGATGGACTCTCAAGGTATTTCCACTTTGAACACGAAGACTCAACTGGTCAAGGTTAGTTTAGTGTCCCTACGTTTGGGGGGTTGTGTAGGAGAGTAGGATCTGCCTCTTATGTTGCCCCCACTTTTTTTCTGATGTTAGCACTGGTTTCTGGCTATAGTCTGGCTGGGTCCCTGCCAATCAGGGCCCCAGCCTCTCTGTTCTCTCTAAACGACATGGAGTGCACTCTAGGTGCACTAGTGATTGGATACTGTGGTGCCTTATGAGTCCCTAGTATATGGTACCTTAGGTGCCAAGGGCATAGGTACTTCACAGGCCTACCAGGGGCTGCAGCATGTGTTATGCCACCCCTGGGAAGCAGTCTAAATCTGACACCACAGGCCTGCTACTGCAGCCTGGGTGAGGTGGTGCTAGCACCCCTCACTGAGATATAGGTTTCCTATATCTCTCCTGCACACACATATAAACCTATCAGTCACCCCTAAGGCAGGCCCTATCAATCCTGAGGGCAGGGTGCTTGGCTTCTATGTGAGGGGGTGCCTCTGCCTGAGCAGGGCCCCTCTGCAGCTCTCAGAGTCTATTCTCTGGTGCTGTTTGTGGATGCGGTTAAACCATATACTATTAAGTGCATTATATCCTCGCGGTAAATGCTAACTTTGGAATGGCTGCATCAAAACATGTCGTGTTTGGTGTCAAACATCTTGGAATACTACCCCCCGCCAATCTTGGCGGCGGGGGTAGCATTCCACCCTTCTAGAGGAGAAGACATGTACCTGCTGTGGAAACGCGGTAGAATCCTAAAGAGCCCTGGCATCACAAAATGGATGCCACCAGTCACAGACACTGGGCTGCCCTCCTGCTGATGACCGAAACTCGCAGTGGAGGAAGCCCAACAATAGGCATCCTGTCACAGGGAGGTGTAACCACCTTCCAGACAGGGTTTAGTGTATTGGGGCTGGGTGGGTGCACTCTTAGAGTGCTTTGAAGTCCTGCACTGGGGGAGCAGAAGGCTCCTCTGTGCATATGCCAGTTCAAACCAGCTCAGGGGCTACCTGCCCCTGCTCTGGCGCGAAACTGGACAAAGGGAAGTGGATGTAGCCACCCCTCCCTTGACCCTCCCATAGGTGGGGTCATAGAGCTAGTCCATCCCCTCTTTTTAGTATAAGAGGGGGAACCTTGCCATTGCAAAGCAGATAACCCCTGGACGACGCTCTACAGAAGAATCCTGGCCCTTCGACGTTCCACTACCTTTGGAAGACAGAAGAATCTCCCTTGGAGTCAAGGAGTGACTCCCCTGCTTGGCAGGCACCAAAAACGACAACGACGGTCGCAAACTACGCCGCTCCCGCCGGAGTCCGAAGTCCCTGCAGCCCAAGAAGTGGATTTCCTGACCTCTCCCAGGCCATCGTGAGTCCCCAGCGAAGCTGAGGCAAGTGGACCCCACGAGTAACGAGGAACCGCGACCCCTGGGTACCGTGCACTATTGTCGAGTGCAACCCCTTCACAACGTTCTACGAACTTGTGCTTTGGACCACGTGTGGTCCCGACCTCCAGCAGGAATCCCTCCGAAGATCAGAGGCCTACACCGTCCCGAGTGACCGTGGGCCCCTGTTGAGTGATTCCGCCCGAGGTGTCTTCGCGATCCCTTGCCCGCCGGCTTGTGGGTCCCCAGAAGACTTCTTAAAGAAACCAAAGGGCTCCCCTGGTTGCTCCAGGCCTGCCCTGACTTACCCTCGCTGGGTGAGTCCCTCAGACCTTGCTGGTCTGCGCCATCGACTTTTCTTCATCTCCCCGAGACTTGCTGCTGCCAAGGCTTGTTGGCTCCAATCGAGTTGCCGACACCGCAGTCAGCTGCAGACGTCGAGGACCCACCGAATCCAGCTCCTGGTCATCGTCGACACCTCCTGGACCACGTGACTGAAGAGTCAAGGCACCCACAACCGACCTGAATCAACCGACGACGGTGGGCATCCATCTTCCTTGCCCCGAGTCACTGCCAAGTGACTTTGAACACTGTCCCCTCTGCTTTCACATCATCCTTCTTCAGAATCCAGGCTTGGATTCCACCGGACACTTCTTCAGCTCCCGCAAGCAGCAAGTCTTCTTTGTTCGCCATTGAAAACGACGCCGCGACCTGACACCAAAGGACACCTATGCACCCGGCTTTCCTGGGTGAGGTAACTCCAGCACTACGGTGCTCCTGTGGGTGTGGGCCCTAGAACTACTTACCCTGTAAGTGACTTGCTTGTAGGTTCTCCCGAAGTATCCTAAAACTCTTTATTTCCAACCGCGACTTGCCCCATTGAAGTTAACGGCGATCCGCGCCTGTGTATCCACACTGCACGCGTCCCCGTGGGTCCTTTACTTACCTGCCTTGGGTGGTTTCGTGAGGCCCCTGCACTTCTGAAGGCCCTAGGCCTTGTCTCCCTGCAAGTCGTTGTCCCTAAGTCTCTTACTTAGTATATGGTCTGGTACGCCCCTAGGGCCCCAGCCATATTTTGTGCTTAACTTATTGTGAAACGTTGATTTGTGCATATGTTTGTCTTCTAATCTCATAAAGAGATTAGTAGAGAGTTATTTAGAAATAAATACATATATATTTGATATATATACCTGTGTGGTGTCTTTTCATTTGGTGATTCAAGAGATTATATGGTAAAACAAGCTGCTTTACATTCCTCCGAGACTTAGCCTGAAGGCTGCTCTCCACAGCTACCACTAGGATAGCTTTCTTTAAAGGTTGTCTTAAACCTATCTACCATAAGAGTCGATTTGCCCTGGTGCAAGGTGTCCACTTTAATTAGTGAACAGCATATACCAGGCCAACTTCTCACAGCACCTCACTCTATTCTTTCTGTACCTCTCTTGCTTCTTTCTACACCTCTCTTGCTTGTATCTACACTTCTCTTCCTTCTTTTTGTACCTTTCTTCCTCTTTCTGTACCTTTCTGCCTCTTTCTGCAGTTTTCTTGTTTCTTTCTGCACTTCTCTTGCCTCCTTCTGCAACTCTCTTGCTTCTTTCTGCACTTCTCTTGCTTCTTTCTGCACTTCTCTTGCCTCCTTCTGCAACTCTCTTGCTTCTTTCTGCACTTCTTTGTCTCTTTCTGCACCTCTCTTACCTCTTTTTACACCTCTCTTGCCTCTTTCTGCACCTCTCTTGCCTCTTTCTGCACCTCACTATTCTTTTTGCACCTCTCTTGCTTCTTTCTGCACCTCTCTTGCTTGTTTATGCACTTCTCTTGCTTCTTTATGCACTTCTCTTGCTTCTTTCTGTGCCTTTCTTCCTCTTTCTGTACCTTTCTGCCTCTTTCTGTGGTTTTCTTGCTTCTTTCTGCAGTTCTCTTGCCTCTTTCTGCATCTCTCTTGCTTCATTCTGCACTTCTCTTGCTTCTTTCTGCACTTCTCTTGCCTCCTTCTGGAACTCTCCTGCTTCTTTCTGCACTTATTTTGTCTCTTTCTGCACCTCTCTTGCTTCTTTCTGCACCTCTCTTGCCTCTTTCTGTGCCTTTCTTTGTATTTCTTCCCCTCTTGCCTCTTTCTGCATCTTTCTACCTCTCTCTGCACCTCCCTTGCCTCTTTCTGCACCTCTCTTGCCTCTTTCTGCACTTCTCTTGCCTCTTTCTGCACCTGTCTTGCTTCTTTCTGTGCCTTTCTTCCTCTTTCTGCACCTCTCTTGCCTCTTTCTGCACCTCTCTTCTTCTTTCTGCTCCTCTCTTGCCTCTTTCTGCACCTTTCTTCCTTTTTCTGCAGCTCTCTTGCCTCTTTCTGCACCTCTCTTGCTTATTTCTGCACCTCACTTGCCTCTTTCTGTACTTCTCTTGCTTCTTTCTGTACTTCTTTTGGTTCCTTCTGCACCTTTCTTCCTATTTCTGCACCTATCTTACTACTTTCTGTACTGCTCTTGCTTCTTTCTGCACCTCTATTGCCTCTTTCTGTACCTCTCTTGCCTCTTTCTGCACTTTTCTTCCTCTTTCTGCACCTTTCTTCTTTCTGCACCTCTCTTGCCTCTTTCTGTACCTCTCTTGCCTCTTTCTGTACTTCTCTTGCTTCTTTCTGCTCCTTTCTTCCTCTTTCTGTACCTCTCTTGCCTCTTTCTGTACCGTTTTTCCTCTCTGCACCTTTCTTGCCTCTTTCTGCACTTCTCTTGCCTCTTTCTGCACCTAACTTGCCTCTTTCTGCGCCTTTCTTCCTCTTTCTGCACCCCTCTTGCCTCTTTCTGTACCTCTCTTGCCTCATTCTGCACCTCTCTTGCCTCTTTCTGTACCTCTCTTGCTTCTTTCTGTGCCTTTCTTCCTCTTTCTGCATTTCTCTTGCCTCTTTTTGCACCTTTCTTGCCTCTTTCTGTACCTGTCTTGCCTCTTTCTTCCTCTTTCTGCACTTTTCTTGCCTCTTTCTGCACCTCTCTTGCTACTTTCTGTACCTCACTTGCCTCTTTCTCCATGTTTCTTCCTCTTCCTGCACCTCTCTTGCCTCTTTCTGCACCTCTCCTGCTACTTTCTGTACCTCACTCTATTCTTTCTGCACCTCTCTTGCTTCTTTCTGCACCTCTCTTGCTTGTTTCTGCACTTCTCTTGCTTGTTTCTGCACTTCTCTTGCTTCTTTCTGTACTTCTCTTGCTTCTTTCTGTGCCTTTCTTCCTCTTTCTGTACCTTTCTGCCTCTTTCTGCAGTTTTCTTGCTTCTTTCTGCAGTTCTCCTGCCTCTTTATGCAACTTTCTTGCTTCATTCTGCACTTCTCTTGCTTCTTTCTGCACTTCTCTTGCTTCTTTCTGCACTTCTCTTGCCTCCTTCTGCAATTCTCTTGCTTCTTTCTGCACTTGTTTTGTCTCTTTCTGCACTTCTCTTGTTTCTTTCTGCACTTCTCTTGCCTCTTTCTGCACCTTCCTTCCTCTTTAAGCACATCTCTTGCCTCTTTCTGCACCTCTCTTGCCTCTTTCTGCACTTCTCTTGCCTCTTTCTGTACCTCACTTGCCTCTTTCTGCACCTTTCTTCCTCTTTCTGCATTTCTCTTGCCTCTTTCTGCACCTCTATTGCTTCTTTCTGCACCTCTCTTGCTTCTTTATGCACTGCTCTTACTTCTTTCTGTGCCTTTCTTCCTCTTTCTGTACCTCTCTTGCTTCTTTCTGCACCTCTCTTGCCTCTTTCTGTACCTCACATGCCTCTTTCTGCGCCTTTCTTCTTCTTTATGTACTTCTTTTGTCTCTTTCTGCACCTCTCTTGCCTCTTCCTGCACCTCTATTAACTCTTTCTGCACCTCTCTTGACTCTTTCTGTACCTCTCTTGCCTCTTTTGCACCTCTCTTACCTCTTTTTGCACCTCTCTTGCCTCTTTCTGCACCTCTCTTGCCTCTTTCTGCACCTCACTCTATTCTTTCTGCACCTCTCTTGCTTCTTTCTGCACCTCTCTTGCTTGTTTATGCACTTCTCTTGCTTCTTTATGCACTTCTCTTGCTTCTTTCTTTCTGTGCCTTTCTTCTTGTTTCTGTACCTTTCTGCCTCTTTCTGCGGTTTCCTTGCTTCTTTCTGCAGTTCTCTTGCCTCTTTCGGCATCTCTCTTGCTTCATTATGCACTTCTCTTGCTTCTTTCTGCACTTCTCTTGCCTCCTTCTGGAACTCTCCTGCTTCTTTCTGCACTTATTTTGTCTCTTTCTGCCCCTCTCTTGCCTCTTTCTGCACTTCTCTTGCCTCTTTCTGCACCTCACTTGCCTCTTTCTGTACCTTTCTTCCTCTTTCTGCACCTCTCTTGCCTCTTTCTGCATCTCACTTGCCTCTTTCAGCACCTCTCTGGCCTCTTTCTGCTCCTCTCTTGCCTCTTTCTGCTCCTCTCTTGCCTCTGTCTGCACCTAACTTGCCTCTTACTGCACCTTTCTTCCTCTTTCTGTACCTCTATTACCTCTTTCTACACCTCTCTTGCCTCTTTCTGGACCACTCATTCCTCTTTCTACACTTCACTCTCTTCGTTCTGCACCTCTCTTTCTTCTTTCTGCACCTCTCTTGCCTCTTTCTGTACCTTACTTCCTCTTACTGCACCTCCCTTGCCTCTTTCTGCACCTCTCTTGCTTCTTTCTGTACCTCTCTTCTTCTTACTGCACCTCTCTTGCCTCTTTTTGCACCTTTCTTCCTCTTTCTGCACCTCTCTTGCCTCTTTCAGCACACCTCTTGCCTCTTTCTGCCCTTCTCTTGCCTCTTTCTGCACCTCTCTTGCCTCTTTCTGCACCTCACTCTATTCTTTCTGTACCTCTCTTGCTTCTTTCTGCACCTCTCTTGCTTGTATCTACACTTCTCTTGCTTCTTTTTGTACCTTTCTTCCTCTTTCTGTACCTTTCTGCCTCTTTCTGCACCTCTCTTGCTTCATTCTGCACTTCTCTTGCTTCTTTCTGCACTTCTCTTGCCTCCTTCTGCAACTCTCTTGCTTCTTTCTGCACTTCTTTTGTCTCTTTCTGCACCTCTCCTGCCTCTTTCTGCACCTCTCTTGCTTCTTTCTGTACCTCACTTGCCACTTTCTGCGCCTTTCTTCCTCTTTCTGCACCTCTCTTGCCTCTTTCAGCACCTCTCTTACCTCTTTTTACACCTCTCTTGCCTCTTTCTGCACCTCTCTTGCCTCTTTCTGCACCTCACTCTATTCTTTCTGCACCTCTCTTGCTTCTTTCTGCACCTCTCTTGCTTGTTTATGCACTTCTCTTGCTTCTTTATGCACTTCTCTTGCTTCTTTCTGTGCCTTTCTTCCTCTTTCTGTACCTTTCTGCCTCTTTCTGCAGTTTTCTTGCTTCTTTCTGCAGTTCTCTTGCCTCTTTCTGCACCTCTCTTGCTTCATTCTGCACTTCTCTTGCTTCTTTCTGCACTTCTCTTGCCTCCTTCTGGAACTCTCCTGCTTCTTTCTGCACTTATTTTTTCTCTTTCTGTACCTCTCTATCTTCTTTCTGCACTTCTCTTGCCTCTTTCTGCACCTTCCTTCCTCTTTAAGCACATCTCTTGCCTCTTTCTGCACCTCTCTTGCCTCTTTCTGCACTTCCCTTGCCTCTTTCTGTACCTCACTTGCCTCTTTCTGCGCCTTTCTTCCTCTTTCTGCATCTCTCTTGCCTCTTTCTGCACCTCACTTGCCTCTTTCTGTACTTCTCTTGCTTCTTTCTGTACTTCTTTTGGTTCCTTCTGCACCTTTCTTCCTCTTTCTGCACCTATCTTCCTACTTTCTGTACCGCTCTTGCTTCTTTCTGCACCTCTATTGCCTCTTTCTGTACCTCTCTTGCCTCTTTCTGCACTTTTCTTCCTCTTTCTGCACCTTTCTTCTTTCTGCACCTCTCCTGCCTCTTTCTGTACCTCTCTTGCCTCTTTCTGTACTTCTCTTGGTTCTTTCTGCTCCTTTATTCCTCTTTCTGTACCGTTCTTCTCCTTTCTGCACCTTTCTTGCCTCTTTCTGTACCTCTCTTGACTATTTCTGCACCTCTCTTGCCTCTTTCTGCACCTTTCTTGCCTCTTTCTGTACCTGTCTTGCCTCTTTCTTTACCTTTCTTCCTCTTTCTGCACTTCTCTTGCCTCTTTCTGCACCTCTGTTGCCTCTTTCTGCACCTCTCTTGTCTCTTTCTGTACCTCACTTGCCTCTTTCTGCATCTTTCTTCCTCTTTCTGCACCTCTCTTGCCTCTTTCTGCACCTCTCTTGCCTCTTTCTGCACCTCTCTTGCCTCTTTCTGCACCTCTCTTGCCTCTTTCTGCACCTCACTCTCTCCTTTCTGCAGCTCGCTTGCTTCTTTCTGCACCTCTCTTGCTTCTTTCTGCACTTCTCTTGCTTCTTTCTGCACTTCTCTTGCTTCTTTCTGTGCCTTTCTTCCTCTTTCTGTGCTTTTCTTCCTCTTTCTGCAGTTCTCTTGCTTCTTTCTGCACTTGTCTTGCCTCTTTCTGCACCTCTCTTCCTTCTTTCTGCACTTCTCTTGCTTCTTTCTGCACTTCTCTTGCCTCTTTCTGCAACTCTCTTGCTTCTTTCTGCACCTCTCTTGCCTCTTTCTGCACCTCTCCTGCTTCTTTCTGTACTTCTCTTGCCTCTTTCGGCACCCCACTTGCCTCTTTCTGTACCTTTCTTGCCTGTTTCTGCACCTCTCTTGCCTCTTTCTGCACCTCACTTGCCTCTTTCTGCACCTCTCTTGCCTCTTTCTGCACCTCTCTTGCCTCTTTCTGCACCTCTCTTGCCTCTTTCTGTACCTTTCTTCCTCTTTCTGCACCTTTCTTGCCTCTTTCTGCACCTCTCTTGCTTCTTTCTGTACATCTCTTGCTTCTTTCTGCACCTCTCTTGCCTCTTTCTGCACCTCTCTTGCCTCTTTCTGCACCTCTCTTGCCTCTTTCTGCACCTCACTCTATTCTTTCTGCACCTCTCTTGCTTCTTTCTGCACCTCTCTTGCTTGTTTCTGCACTTCTCTTGCTTCTTTATGCAATTCTCTTGCTTCTTTCTGTGCCTTTCTTCCACTTGCTGTACCTTTCTGCCTCTTTCTGCAGTCATCTTGCTTCTTTCTGCAGTTCTCTTGCCTCTTTCTGCACCTCTCTTGCTTCTTTCTGCACTTCTCTTGCTTCTTTCTGCACTTCTCTTGCCTCCTTCTGGACCTCTCTTGCTTCTTTCTGCACTTATTTTGTCTCTTTCTGCACTTCTCTTGCTTCTTTCTGCACCTCTCTTGCCTCTTTCTGCACCTCTCTTGCCTCTTTCTGCACCTCTCTTGCCTCTTTCTGCACTTCTCTTGCCTCTTTCTGCACCTCTCTTGCCTCTTTCTGCACCTCTCTTGCCTCTTTCTGCACCTCTCTTGCCTCTTTCTGCACCTCTCTTGCCTCTTTCTGTACTTCTCTTCCTTCATTCTGTACTTCTCTTGCTTCTTTCTGCACCTTTCTTGCCTCTTTCTGCACCTATCTTGCCTCTCTCTGCACTTTTCTTGCCTCTTGCTGCACCTCTCTTGCCTATTTCTGCACCTCTCTTGCCTCTTTCTGCACTTCTCTTGCCTCTTTCTGCACCTCTTCTTTTTGCACCTCTCTTGCCTCTTTCTGCACCTCTCTTGCCTCTTTCTGCACCTCTCTTGCTTCTTTCTGCACCTCTCTTGCCTCTTTCTGTACCTCTCTTGCCTCTTTCTGTACCTGTTCTTCCTCTTTCTGCACCTTTCTTGCCTCTTTCTGTACCTCTCTTGCCTCTTTCTGCACCTCTCTTGCCTCTTTCTGCACCTCTCTTGCCTCTTTCTGCACCTCTTACCTCTTTCAGTACCTCTCTTGCCTCATTCTGCACCTCTCTTGCTTCTTTCTGTGCCTGTATTCCTCTTTCTGCATCTCTCTTGCCTCTTTCTGCACCTTTCTTGCCTCTTTCTGTACCTCTCTTGCCTCTTTCTGCACATTTCTTCCTCTTTCTGCACTTCTCTTGCCTCTTTCTGCACCTCTCTTGCCTCTTTCTGCACCTCTCTTGCTTCTTTCTGTACCTCACTTGCCTCTTTCTCCACCTTTCTTCCTCTTTCTGCACCTCTCTTGCCTCTTTCAGCACCTCTCTTGCCTCTTTCTGCACCTCTCTTGCCTCTTTCTGCACCTCTCTTGCCTCTTTCTGCACCTCACTCTATTCTTTCTGCACCTCTCTTGCTTCTTTCTGCACCTCTCTTGCTTCTTTCTGCACTTCTCTTGCTTCTTTCTGTACTTCTCTTGCTTCTTTCTGTGCCTTTCTTCCTCTTTCTGTACCTTTCTGCCTCTTTCTGCAGTTTTCTTGCTTCTTTCTGCAGTTCTCTTGCCTCTTTCTGCATCTCTCTTGCTTCATTCTGCACTTCTCTTGCTTCTTTCTGCACTTCTCTTGCCTCCTTCTGGAACTCTCCTGCTTCTTTCTGCACTTATTTTGTCTCTTTCTGCACCTCTCTTGCTTCTTTCTGCACTTCTCTTGCCTCTTTCTGCAACTAACTAGCCTCTTTCTGTGCCTTTCTTACTCTTTCTGCACCTTTCTTCCTCTTTTAGCACTTCTCTTGCCTCTTTCTGCCCCTCTCTTGCCTCTTTCTGCACTTCTCTTGCCTCTTTCTGCACCTCACTTGCCTCTTTCTGTACCTTTTTTCCTCTTTCTGCATCTCTCTTGCCTCTTTCTGCATCTCACTTGCCTCTTTCAGCACCTCTCTGGCCTCTTTCTGCACCTCTCTTGCCTCTTTCTGCACCTCACTTGCCTCTTTCTGCACTTCTCTTGCTTCTTTCTGCACTTCTCTTGCCTCTTTCTGCAACTAACTTGCCTCTTTCTGTGCCTTTCTTCCTTTTTCTGCACCTTTTTTCCTCTTTTTGCACCTCTCTTGCTTCTTTCTCTACCTCTCTTGCTTCTTTCTGCACCTCTCTTGCCTCTTTCTACACTTCTCTTGCCTCTGTCTGCACCTAACTTGCCTCTTTCTGTGCCTTTCTTCCTCTTTCTGCACCCCTCTTGCCTCTTTCTGTACCTCTATTACCTCTTTCTACACCTCTCTTGCCTCTTTCTGGACCACTCATTCCTCTTTCTGCACTTCACTCTCTTCGTTCTGCACCTCTCTTTCCTCTTTCTGCACCTCTCTTGCCTCTTTCTGTGCCTTTCTTTCTATTTCTACACCTCTCTTGCCTCTTTCTGCACCTTTCTTCCTCTTTCTGCACCTCCCTTGCCTCTTTCTGCACCTCTCTTGCCTCTTTCTGCACCTCTCTTACCTCTTTCTGCACCTCTCTTGCCTCTTTCTGCACCTCACTCTATTCTTTCTGTACCTCTCTTGCTTCTTTCTGCACCTCTCTTGCTTGTATCTACACTTCTCTTCCTTCTTTTTGTACCTTTCTTCCCCTTTCTGTACCTTTCTGCCTCTTTCTGCAGTTTTCTTGTTTCTTTCTGCAGCTCTCTTGCCTCTTTCTGTACCTCTCTTGCTTCATTCTGCACTTATCTTGCTTCTTTCTGCACTTCTCTTGCCTCCTTCTGCAACTCTATTGCTTCTTTCTGCATTTCTTTTGTCTCTTTCTGCACCTCTCCTGCCTCTTTCTGCACCTCTCTTGCTTCTTACTGTACCTCACTTGCCACTTTCTGCGCCTTTCTTCCTCTTTCTGCACCTCTCTTGCCTCTTTCAGCACCTCTCTTACCTCTTTTTACACCTCTCTTGCCTCTTTCTGCACCTCTCTTGCCTCTTTCTGCACCTCTCTATTCTTTCTGCACCTCTCTTGCTTCTTTCTGCACCTCTCTTACTTGTTTATGCACTTCTCTTGCTTCTTTATGCACTTCTCTTGCTTCTTTCTGTGCCTTTCTTCCTCTTTCTGCTACCTTTCTGCCTCTTTCTGCAGTTCTCTAGCTTCTTTCTGCAGTTCTCTTGCCTCTTTCTGCACCTCTCTTGCTTTTTTCTGCACTTCTCTTGCCTCTTTCTACACTTCTCTTGCCTCTTTCTGCACCTCTCTTGCCTCTTTCTGCACCTCTCTTGCCTCTTTCTGCACCTCTCTTGCCTCTTTCTGCACTTCCCTTGCCTCTTTCTGTACCTCACTTGCCTCTTTCTGCGCCTTTCTTCCTCTTTCTGCATTTCTCTTGCCTCTTTCTTCACCTCACTTGCCTCTTTCTGCACTTCTCTTGCTTCTTTCTGTACTTCTTTTGGTTCCTTCTGCACCTTTCTTCCTCTTTCTGCACCTATCTTGCTCCTTTCCGTACCGCTCTTGCTTCTTTCTGCTCCTCTATTGCCTCTTTCTGTACCTCTCTTGCTTCTTTCTGCACTTTTCTTCCTCTTTCTGCACCTTTCTTCTTTCTGCACCTCTCTTGCCTCTTTCTGCACTTCTCTTGCTTCTTTCTGCTCCTTTCTTCCTCTTTCTGTACCTCTCTTGCCTCTTTCTGTACCGTTCTTCCTCTTTCTGCACCTTTCTTGCCTCTTTCTGTACCTCTCTTGACTATTTCTGCACCTCTTGCCTTTTTCTGCACCTTTTTTCCTCTTTCTGCACCTCTCTTGCCTCTTTCTGTACCTCTCTTGCCTCATTCTGCACCTCTCTTGCCTCTTTCTGTACCTCTCTTGCTTCTTTCTGTGCCTTTATTCCTCTTTCTGCATCTCTCTTGCCTCTTTCTGCACCTTTCTTGCCTCTTTCTGTACCTGTCTTGCCTCTTTCTTTACCTTTCTTCCTCTTTCTGTACTTTTCTTGCCTCTCTCTGCACCTCTCTTTCCTCTTTCTGCACCTCTCTTGCTTTGTTCTGTACCTCACGTGCCTGTTTCTCCATGTTTCTTCCTCTTCCTGCACCTCTCTTGCCTCTTTCAGCACCTCTCTTGCCTCTTTCTGCACCTCTCTTACCTCTTTCTGCACCTCTCTTGCTACTTTCTGTACCTCACTCTATTCTTTCTGCACCTCTCTTGCCTCTTTCTGCACCTCTCTTACCTATTTCTGCACCTCTCTTGCTACTTTCTGTACTTCTCTTGCTTCTTTCTGTGCCTTTCTTCTTCTTTCTGTACCTTTATGCCTCTTTCTGCAGTTTTCTTGCTTCTTTCTGCAGTTCTCCTGCCTCTTTCTGCAACTCTCTTGCTTCATTCTGCACTTCTCTTGCTTCTTTCTGCACTTGTTTTGTCTCTTTCTGCACTTGTTTTGTCTCTTTCTGCACTTCTCTTGTCTCTTTCTGCAGTTCTCTTGCCTCTTTCTGCACCATTCTTGCCTCTTTCTGTACCTCTCTTGACTATTTCTGCACCTTTCTTCCTCTTTCTGCACCTCTCTTGCCTCTTTCAGTACCTCTCTTGCCTCTTTCTGCACCTCTCTTGCCTCTTTCTGCACCTCTCTTGCCTCTTTCTGTACCTTTCTTCCTCTTTCTGCACCTGTCTTGCCTCTTTCTGTACCTTTCTTCCTCTTTCTGCACCTCTCTTGCTTCTTTCTGCACCTCTCTTGCTTCTTTCTGCACCTCTCTTGCCTCTTTCTGCACCTCACTTGCCTCTTTCTGCACCTTTCTTCCTCTTTCTGCAACTCTCTTGCCTCTTTCTGCAACTCTTACCTCTTTCTGCACCTCTCTTGCCTCTTTCTGTACCTCACTCTATTCTTTCTGCACCTCTCTTGCTTCTTTCTGCACCTCTCTTGCTTCTTTCTGCACTTCTCTTGCTTCTTTCTGCACTTCTCTTGCTTCTTTCTGCACCTTTCTTCCTCTTTCTGCGCCTTTCTGCCTCTTTCTGCAGTTTTCTTGCTTCTTTCTGCAGTTCTCTTGCCTCTTTCTGCACCTCTCTTGCTTCATTCTGCACTTCTCTTGCTTCTTTCTGCACTTCTCTTGCCTCCTTCTGCAACTCTCTTGCTTCTTTCTGCACTTCTTTTGTCTCTTTCTGTACCGTTCTTGCCTCTTTCTGTACATCTCTTGACTATTTC
>CAWUFW010029589.1:0-18749 GCA_963921515.1 Calotriton arnoldi
CCAATCACTAGTGCACCTAGAGTGCACTCCAAGTCGTTTAGAGAGAACAGAGAGGCTGGGGCCCTGATTAGCAGGGACCCAGCCAGACTATAGCCAGAAACCAGTGTAAACATCAGAAAAAAAGTGGGGGCAACATAAGAGGCAGATCCTACTCTCCTACAAGGAGCAGCTGGGAGGCGGGAGGCAGGGGCAGCGAGTGGTCAGCGAGGGGGGCGGGGCCGCAGGGGACACAGCGGCGGGAAACGGGAGGGCGAAGGGGTACAGAAATCAAAAGGGGCACAGGGGGGCACAGAACGAAAAACAGTCACAGCAGTGGGGACACAGAACGGAAGGGCAAAAACTGTGGAAAAACAGTGGGGGCACAGAACGAAAAACAGTCACAGCAGTGGGGGCACCGAACGGAAGGGCAAAACAGTGGAAAAACAGTGGGGGCACAGAACGAAAAACAGTCACAGCAGTGGGGGCACAGAACAGAAGGGCAAAAAAAGTGGAAAAGCAGTGGGGGCACAGAACGAAAAACAGTCACAGCAGTGGGGGCACAGAACGGAAGGGCAAAAACAGTGGAAAAACAGTGGGGGCACAGAACGAAAAACAGTCACAGCAGTGGGGGCACAGAACGGAAGGGCAAAAAAAGTGGAAAAACAGTGGGGGCAAAGAACGAAAAGCAGTCACAGCAGTGGGGGCACAGAACGGAAGGGCAAAAACTGTGGAAAAGCAGTGGGGGCACAGAACGAAAAACAGTCACAGCAGTGGGGGCACAGAACGGAAGGGCAAAAACAGTGGAAAACCAGTGGGGGCACAGAACAAAAAACAGTCACAGCAGTGGGGGCACAGAACGGAAGGGCAAAAACAGTGGAAAAGCAGTGGGGGCACAGAACGAAAAGCAGTCACAGCAGTGGGGGCACAGAACGGAAGGGCAAAAACAGTGGAAAAACAGTGGAGGCACAGAACGAAACCAGTCACAGCAGTGGGGGCACCGAATGGAAGGGCAAAACAGTGGAAAAACAGTGGGGGCACAGAACGAAAAACAGTCACAGCAGTGGGGGCACAGAACGGAAGGGCAAAAACAGTGGAAAAACAGTGGGGGCACAGAACGAAAAACAGTCACAGCAGTGGGGGCACCGAACGGAAGGGTAAAACAGTGGAAAAACAGTGGGGGCACAAATATAGAGGGGAAAGACAGTAACAGTGATGCTCACAACGACAAGAACCTACCTACGGCCTACCACTGGCCACCAGGGATGAGGCGCAGGTGGTAGCCTGCGGGTGGAGGAGGGCCTCAGATCAGCAGCAGCAGGGAGCTGGACGCACAGGTGGCGCTGTGCGGATGGGGGGCGACCTACCCAGAGGTCAAGGGTCGCTCACCTCACCGCGCAGCGGCCGCCATATATGGGGAGGTGGGAGGGAGGAGCAGCTGGCAGGCGGGAGGCAGGGGCAGCGAGTGGTCAGCGAGGGGGGCGGGGCCGCTGTGGACACAGCGGCGGGAAACAGGAGGGCGAAGGGGTACAGAAATCAAAAGGGGCACAGGGGGGCACAGAACGAAAAACAGTCACAGCAGTGGGGGCACAGAACGGAAGGGCAAAAACTGTGGAAAAACAGTGGGGGCACAGAACGAAAAACAGTCACAGCAGTGGGGGCACAGAACGGAAGGGCAAAAACAGTGGAAAAACAGTGGGGGCACAGAACGAAAAACAGTCACAGCAGTGGGGGCACAGAACGGAAGGGCAAAAGAGTGGAAAAGCAGTGGGGGCACAGAACGAAGAACAGTCACAGCAGTGGGGGCACAGAACGGAAGGGCAAAAACTGTGGAAAAACAGTGGGGGCACAGAACGAAAAACAGTCACAGCAGTGGGGGCACAGAACGGAAGGGCAAAAACAGTGGAAAAGCAGTGGGGGCACAGAACGAAAAACAGTCACAGCAGTGGGGGCACAGAACGGAAGGGCAAAAACTGTGGAAAAACAGTGGGGGCACAGAACGAAAAACAGTCACAGCAGTGGGGGCACAGAACGGAAGGGCAAAAACAGTGGAAAAACAGTGGGGGCACAAGAACGAAAAACAGTCACAGCAGTGGGGGCACAGAACAGAAGGGCAAAAACAGTGGAAAAGCAGTGGGGGCACAGAACGAAGAACAGTCACAGCAGTGGGGGCACAGAACGGAAGGGCAAAAACAGTGGAAAAACAGTGGGGGCACAGAACGAAAAACAGTCACAGCAGTGGGGGCACAGAACGGAAGGGCAAAAACAGTGGAAAAACAGTGGGGGCACAGAACAAAAAACAGTCACAGCAGTGGGGGCACAGAACGGAAGGGCAAAAACAGTGGAAAAGCAGTGGGGGCACAGAACGAAAAACAGTCACAGCAGTGGGGGCACAGAACGGAAGGGCAAAAACAGTGGAAAAACAGTGGGGGCACAGAACGAAAAACAGTCACAGCAGTGGGGGCACAGAACGGTAGGGCAAAAACAGTGGAAAAGCAGTGGGGGCACAGAATGAAAAACAGTCACAGCAGTGGGGGCACAGAACGGAAGGGCAAAAACAGTGGAAAAACAGTGGGGGCACAGAACGAAAAACAGTCACAGCAGTGGGGGCACAGAACGGAAGGCCAAAACTGTGGAAAAACAGTGGGGGCACAAATATAGAGGGGAAAGACAGTAACAGTGATGCTCACAACAACAAGAACCTACCTACGGCCTACCACTGGCCACCAGGGATGAGGCGCAGGTGGTAGCCTGCGGGTGGAGGAGGGCCTCAGATCATCAGCAGCAGCAGGGAGCTGGACGCACAGGTGGCGCTCTGCGGATGGGGGGCGACCGACCCAGAGGTCAAGGGTCGCTCACCTCACCGCGCAGCGGCCGCCATATATGGGGAGGTGGGAGGGAGGAGCAGCTGGCAGGCGGGAGGCAGGGGCAGCGAGTGGTCAGAGAGGGGGGCGGGGCCGCTGGGGACACAGCGGCGGGAAACAGGAGGGCGAAGGGGTACAGAAATCAAAAGGGGCACAGGGGGGCACAGAACGAAAAACAGTCACAGCAGTGGGGGCACAGAACGGAAGGGCAAAAACAGTGGAAAAACAGTGGGGGCACAGAACAAAAAACAGTCACAGCAGTGGGGGCACAGAACAAAAGGGCAAAAACAGTGGAAAAGCAGTGGGGGCACAGAACGAAAAACAGTCACAGCAGTGGGGGCACAGAACGGAAGGCCAAAACAGTGGAAAAACAGTGGGGGCACAAATATAGAGGGGAAAGACAGTAACAGTGATGCTCACAACAACAAGAACCTACCTACGGCCTACCACTGGCCACCAGGGATGAGGCGCAGGTGGTAGCCTGCGGGTGAAGGAGGGCCTCAGATCAGCAGCAGCAGCAGGGAGCTGGACGCACAGGTGGCGCTGTGCGGATGGGGGGCGACCGATCCAGAGGTCAAGGGTCGCTCACCTCACTGCGCAGCGGCTGCCATATATGGGGAGGTGGGAGGGAGGAGCAGCTGGCAGGCGGGAGGCAGGGGCAGCGAGTGGTCAGCGAGGGGGGCGGGGCCGCTGGGGACACAGCGGCGGGAAACAGGAGGGCGAAAGGGTACAGAAATCAAAAGGGGCACAGGGGGGCACAGAACGAAAAACAGTCACAGCAGTGGGGGCACAGAACGGAAGGGCAAAAACTGTGGAAAAACAGTGGGGGCACAGAACGAAAAACAGTCACAGCAGTGGGGGCACAGAACGGAAGGGCAAAAACAGTGGAAAAACAGTGGGGGCACAGAACGAAAAACAGTCACAGCAGTGGGGGCACAGAACGGTAGGGCAAAAACAGTGGAAAAGCAGTGGGGGCACAGAATGAAAAACAGTCACAGCAGTGGGGGCACAGAACGGAAGGGCAAAAACAGTGGAAAAACAGTGGGGGCACAGAACGAAAAACAGTCACAGCAGTGGGGGCACAGAACGGAAGGCCAAAACTGTGGAAAAACAGTGGGGGCACAAATATAGAGGGGAAAGACAGTAACAGTGATGCTCACAACAACAAGAACCTACCTACGGCCTACCACTGGCCACCAGGGATGAGGCGCAGGTGGTAGCCTGCGGGTGAAGGAGGGCCTCAGATCAGCAGCAGCAGCAGGGAGCTGGACGCACAGGTGGCGCTGTGCGGATGGGGGGCGACTGATCCAGAGGTCAAGGGTCGCTCACCTCACCGCGCAGCGGCTGCCATATATGGGGAGGTGGGAGGGAGGAGCAGCTGGCAGGCGGGAGGCAGGGGCAGCGAGTGGTCAGCGAGGGGGGCGGGGCCGCTGGGGACACAGCGGCGGGAAACAGGAGGGCGAAAGGGTACAGAAATCAAAAGGGGCACAGGGGGGCACAGAACGAAAAACAGTCACAGCAGTGGGGGCACAGAACGGAAGGGCAAAAACTGTGGAAAAACAGTGGGGGCACAGAACGAAAAACAGTCACAGCAGTGGGGGCACAGAACGGAAGGGCAAAAACAGTGGAAAAACAGTGGGGGCACAGAACGAAAAACAGTCACAGCAGTGGGGGCACAGAACAGAAGGGCAAAAAGAGTGGAAAAGCAGTGGGGGCACAGAACGAAGAACAGTCACAGCAGTGGGGGCACAGAACGGAAGGGCAAAAACAGTGGAAAAACAGTGGGGGCACAGAACGAAAAACAGTCACAGCAGTGGGGGCACAGAACGGAAGGGCAAAAACAGTGGAAAAACAGTGGGGGCACAGAACAAAAAACAGTCACTGCAGTGGGGGCACAGAACGGAAGGGCAAAAACAGTGGGCAGTGGGGGCACAGAACGAAAAACAGTCACAGCAGTGGGGGCACAGAACGGAAGGGCAAAAACTGTGGAAAAACAGTGGGGGCACAGAACGAAAAACAGTCACAGCAGTGGGGGCACAGAACGGAAGGGCAAAAACAGTGGAAAAACAGTGGGGGCACAAGAACGAAAAACAGTCACAGCAGTGGGGGCACAGAACAGAAGGGCAAAAACAGTGGAAAAGCAGTGGGGGCACAGAACAAGGAACAGTCACAGCAGTGGGTTCACAGAACGGAAGGGCAAAAACAGTGGAAAAACAGTGGGGGCACAGAACGAAAAACAGTCACAGTAGTGGGGGCACAGAACGGAAGGGCAAAAACAGTGGAAAAACAGTGGGGGCACAGAACAAAAAACAGTCACAGCAGTGGGGGCACAGAACGGAAGGGCAAAAACAGTGGAAAAGCAGTGGGGGCACAGAACGAAAAACAGTCACAGCAGTGGGGGCACAGAACGGAAGGGCAAAAACAGTGGAAAAACAGTGGGGGCACAGAACGAAAAACAGTCACAGCAGTGGGGGCACAGAACGGAAGGGCAAAAACAGTGGAAAAGCAGTTGGGGCACAGAATGAAAAACAGTCACAGCAGTGGGGGCACAGAACGGAAGGGCAAAAACAGTGGAAAAACAGTGGGGGCACAGAACGAAAAACAGTCACAGCAGTGGGGGCACAGAACGGAAGGGCAAAACAGTGGAAAAACAGTGGGGGCACAAATATAGAGGGGAAAGACAGTAACAGTGATGCTCACAACAACAAGAACCTACCTACGGCCTACCACTGGCCACCAGGGATGAGGCGCAGGTGGTAGCCTGCGGGTGGAGGAGGGCCTCAGATCAGCAGCAGGGAGCTGGACGCACAGGTGGCGCTGTGCGGATGGGGGGGCGACCTACCCAGAGGTCAAGGGTCGCTCCACCCTACACCCCTCTTGCCTCTTTCTGCACCTCTGTTCCTTGCTTCTGTACCTCTCTTGCCTCTTTCTACATCCCTCTTCTCTATTTCTGTACCCCTCTTCCCTCTTTCTTCACCTCTCTTGCCTCTTTGTGCACCTCTCTGGCCTCTTTCTGGACTTCTCTTACCTATTTCTGTATCTCTGTTGCTTCTTTCAGGACTTGTCTTGCTTCTCTCTGCACCCCTTGTGCCTCTTTCTGCACCTCTCTTGTCTCTTTCTGCACCTCTCTTGCTTCTTTCTGTACTTCTTTTGCTTCTTCCTGCACCTCTCTTGCCTCTTTCTGCACCCCTCTTGCCTCTTTCTTCACCTCTCTTGCCTCTTTCTGCACCTTTCTTCCATTTTCTGTGCCTTTCTTAATCTTTCTGCACCTCTCTTTCCTCTTTCTGCATCTCTCTTGCCTCTTTCTTAACCTCTATTACCTCTTTCTGTACCCCTCTTGCCTCTTTCTGCACACCCTGTTCTCTAATTCTGTACTTCTCTTGCCTCTTTCTGAACCTCTGTTGCTCCTTTGTGCACTTCTCTTGCTTTTTTCTGCACTTGTCTTGCTTCTTTCTGCACCCCTCTTGCCTCTTTCTGCACCCATCTTCCCTATTTCTACACCCCTCTTGCCTCTTTCTGCACCTCTGTTCCCTGCTTCTGTACCTCTCTTGCCTCTTTCTACATCCCTCTTCTCTCTTTCTGTACCCCTCTTCCCTCTTTCTTCACCTCTCTTGCCTCTTTGTGCACCTCTCTTGCCTCTTTCTGGAGTTCTCTTCCCTATTTCTGTACCTCTGTTGCTTCTTTCAGGACTTGTCTTGCTTTTCTCTGCACCCCTCTTGCCTTTTTATGCACCTCTCTTGTCTCTTTCTGCACCTCTCTTGCTTCTTTATGTACTTCTTTTGCTTCTTCCTGCACCTCTCTTGCCTCTTTCTGGACATCTCTTGCCTATTTCTGTACCTCTGTTGCTTCTTTTAGGACTTGTCTTGCTTCTCTCTGCACCCCTTTTGCCTCTTTCTGCATCTCTCTTGTTTCTTTCTGCACCCCTCTTGCCTCTTTCTGCACCTCTTTTGCCTCTTTCTGCAACTCTCCTGTCTTTTTCTGCAATTCAATTGCTTCTATCTGCACCTCTTGTTTCTTTCTGCACCGATCCTGGATCTTTCTGCACTCCTCTACCATCTTTCTGTACCTCTATTGCCTCTTTCTGCACCCCTCTTTACTCTTTCTGCACCATTTTCCCTGTTTCTGCATCTCTCTTGCCTCTTTCTACACCCCTCTTGCCTTTTTCTGCACCTATCTTCCCTCTTTCTGCACCTCCATTGCCTTTTTCTGCACCTCTCTTGCCTCTTTCTGGACTTCTTTTGCCTATTTCTGCACCTCTCTTGCTTCTTTCAGGACTTGTCTTGCTTCTCTCTGCACCCCTTTTGCCTCTTTCTGCACCCCTCTTGCCTCTTTCTGCACCTCTCTTGCCTCTATATGCACCTTTCTTCCACTTTCTGTGCCTTTCTTAATCTTTCTTCACCTCTATTGCCTCTTTCTGTACCCCTCTTGCCTCTTTCTGCACACCCTGTTCTCTAATTCTGCACTTCTCTTGCCTCTTTTTTTTTTTTTTTTATTCTTTATTGAGTTTTAAACCAGACAAGGCCAGGAAAAACCACACATATGACACCGATCAGAAGCACTCCCCGGGAAACCCCCTCCCCCACCCTGGACTATCCCACCCCCACCCACCCCAGGCTGGTCATTAGCGGTAGAAGGCCAGGAAAAGCGAAGGAAAGAGCAAAGAAAATATCCCTTTAAATGAGAAAAAGAAAAACACCAGCAAGCAAAGCAAATATACATATAAATAAACCCCGGCTTCCTCTTGCTGCAATCTTACATATGTCATGGTAACGATAAGCCCTAATAACACATATACATACTTGTCGCCTATCCCCATCATCATCATCCTCATCACTCAAATTGTTCGAACCATCTTAGAAGAGGGGCCCAGATTTCCCTCCCCTTAGCACTGGCTCTCGGCCCCTTTCTAGCATATACTGCAGTTTCTAGCCTAAAAACTGCCAGAAATCTACCCAGCCATTGTTGGCTTGTGGGTGGCACAGGATCAAGCCAGTGAGTAGCTAGGCACAGCCTAAATACAGTCATTGCAATAAAAAGAAAAGTCCGAACCCGACTGGCTAGTTGAGGACAGCTCAGTCCTAGTACAATCAACTGCGGTGTCATCTCAATTCGCTGTCCTATCTGAGATTCTAACATTGCGCCCACTTCCCTCTTGATCACAACCAGATCGGGGCAGGTAGCAAACATATGCACAATGTCAGCCGCTGAAACTTGCACCGAGGACAGGTAGAGCCCACCCCCTCCCCCCATTTTGAGATCTTCTCTGGTGTTATATAGAAGTTGAACCAGGTCTTAAAGCATTGCAGTTCGAGATTAGCAGCAATAAAAGAAGTTTGGGCCATAAAAAGAGCCTCTTCTGCTTCCCCTGAGCTAACAGAAAATCTCTCCTGCCAATGATCACTATGCTTAGATGGGTCGTCCTTCATAGTCTCATTGAGCCTCTTATAGATAGCGCCAAGGGTCCCTGATCCTTTAAGGAGCAATTCCACTAGACCTAATCGGGTGAAGCCACTGCTGCCCCCTACTTTCCTCCCTAGGAAATCTCTTGTAGGAAGGTGGAATCTGACTATATGGTTGCCCCCACTTTTTTCCTGGTGTTTTGATGGTTTATGACTTAGTTGGACTGGGATCCTGCTATTCAGGGCCCCAGTCTATCTGCTTCCTCTATAAAATGGTTTCCATGTGTCTTAGGCACATCTCTGATTGGAATCTGGAGTGCCCTTATAAATCCCTAGTATATGGTATACTATGTACCCAGGGCATAGGTACCTCAGAGGCCTACCAGGGGCTGCAGCATGTATTGTGCCACCCCTGGAAGGCCAGCCAAAGGACACCACAGGTCTGCTACTGCAGCCTGGGTAAGGTGGTGCATGCACCCCTTACTGTGATATAGGCTACCTATATCACTACATACATACACACATATAAACCTATAAGTCACTCCTATGGTAGGCCTTATCAATCCTGAAGGCAGAGTGCGTGGTTCCTATGTGAGAGGGTGCCTCTGCATGAGCTGGGCCCCTCTGCAGCGTTCGGAGACCCTTCTCTGATGCTGTTTGTAGTGCAGCCCGACCATATACTCTTAAGCGCATTATAACCTCACGTTAAATGCTAACTTTGGGATGGCTGCACGGAAACATGTCGTGTTTGGTGTCAAACATCTTGGAATACTACCCCCCGCCAGTTCTGGCGGCGGGGGTAGCATTCCACCCTTCTAGAGGGAGAGACATGTACACACCGGTATACCCGGTACTGACTTTCCAGAGCCCTGGCATCACAAAATGGATGCCGCTGCCACAGACACAAGTCTGGCCTCCTGCTGCTGACCGAAACTCCGGCAGGGAGGCCTGGACAATAGGTTTCCTGTCCCAGGGAGGTGTAACCACCTCCCCAGACAGGATAGTGTGTATTGGGGCTGGGCGGGAGCACTCTCTGGTGCTTTGAAGTCCTGCACTGGGGGCACATTTGGTGTCCCTGTGCATAACCCAGTTCAAACCGGCTCAGGGGCTTCCAGCCCCTGCTCTGGTGCGAAACTGGACAAAGGGAAAGGGGTGTAACCACCCCTCTGCCCTGACCCTCCCATAGGTGGGGTCACAGAGTATGTCCAACCCCCTACCTTAGTATAAGTAGGGGAACCCAGTCCTTAGGACTTTAGATTAACCTGGACGAAACTCTGACACAGAATCCTGGACCTTCGACGCTCTACTTCAAGATTAGAGGACTGAAGAATCTCCCTTGGGGTCAAGGAGTGACTCCCCTGCTTGGCAGGCACCAAAGAAGCAATTGTCCGGTCTGCATCGATGAAGCTCCCGTTGGACGCCAAAGTCTTTGCATCACCAGAGGTGGATTTCTAGACTTCCCCGAGGCTGCCCTGAGTCCTCAGCAAAGCTGAGGCCCGTAGCTGTCGTGGGTAACGTGGAACCCCTGGACACCGATCGCATTTGCAAGTGCATCCTCTTCTGGGTCTCCCACGAAGTCGTGCTTTGGGCTCCGAGTAGCCCCAGCCTCCAGCACCAACTGCACCGAAGATCACTGGCCTCCACTCCACGAGTGTCCTGTGAGCCAGCTCCACGTGCACCGTCTTGAGGCTCCTTCGCGGTCGCTAGTCCGTTGGCTAGTAGGCCCTCCCGAAGGCCAATCTTTTTCTGCTTGGGCTCCCTGTTTGCTCCAGGCGTGCCCTGACTTATCCTTGCTGGGTGAGTCCTCCAGACCTTGCTGGTCTGCAACATCGTCCTTCTTTGCTTTCCACGAGACTTGCCGTTGCCAAAGCTTGTTGGGTCCAATCCGATCGTCGACACCCCTGCAATCGACAGACGTCGTGGGACAGCTGCAATCCAGCTCCTGGTTGTCGTCGACGCCTCCTGGACCTCGTGGCTGAAGAGACAAGATGACCGTCAACCTACCTGAAGCACTCGACATCGGTGGGCATCTACTCATCGCCTTCCTGGTCACTGGCTAGTGACCCAGACTCTGTCCCCTCTGCTTTCAGGTTCTTCAGATCTTCGATCCACCTTTGGATCCACCCGAACACTTTCGACTTGGCCGCCAGCAGCACTTTGCAGCACATCGCCATAGAAAGCGACGACGAAACCCGACCCCGAAAGACACCTATGCACCCGGCTTCCCTGGGTGAGGTAACTCGAGTACTCCGGTGCTCTCGTGGGTATAGACACTAGAACAGCCTAGTTCTCAAAGGGTTTGCTCCAAGTCCTCCTCTAAGTGTCCCTTTTCTCTTAAATTCTAATCGCGACTTTCCCCATAGAAGTTAACGGTGGTTCGCGGCTGTGTTCATACACTGCACGCGTCCCCCGTGGGTCCCCTGTGTCACTGCCTTGAGTGGTTCCTTGTGGTCCAAGCACTTCTACAGGTTCTAGGCCTTGTGTCTAGCTCAGTCGTGGTTCTTATATCACTTTATTGGTATATGGTTTGGTACGCCCCTGGGGCTCAAACGTGTATTTGTGCTATTACTGTAGATAACTAACTCGTAACGTATGTACTTCGAACTCTAGCCTCATAAAGAGACTAGAGGGGTGTGTTTAGTAATAAATACATATATTTTGAATATATACCTGGTGTGGTCCTCTTTCATTTGGTCACTCAAGAGATTATAGACTGGTAAAACAAGCTGCTTTACATTCCTTCAAGACTTAGCCTGAAGGCTGCTCTCCATAGCTACCACTAGGATAGCTTTCAATAAAGGTTGTCTTTAACCTATCTCCAATAAGGGGTTGTTTGGACTGGTGCAAGGTGCCCACTATAATTAGTGGACAGCATATGCCAGGCCAACTTCTCACATTGGTGTGCAGCGTGTGGGATTCCAGCTTGCTATTGTTTTACCAGATAATCTCAATTGAATTGATCAACTGAAAACCACTAAGGGTACCTAAGGTACATATAATCAAGCTTAGTAATACAGTACGTTCTACTGAACTTAGAGTTGTGTGTTAAGGGACAGCACACCCTTTCTACAAGTCAAGAGAGTTTAGTAGGCCACACTAGAGTAGGTAGTGCATACACCACACCTCACTAGTGATGTCTTCAAAGCCAGGACCCAGTGAGTCCTTGCCAGAAGCCATTGGGCTTCTTCCCTCCAAGTATGATAAACTCCCATTCTTGGAATTGAGAGCCTTATGCACTACTAGGAAGTTGAAGACAGGCAAAAGTGCCAGCACCCAACACCTCAGGGAGGTGTTACTAGCTGATGATCTCAGCAGGCCCCTAGGGTCTGAAGGGGTAGGCAAGGAGGGTGGGGCAGAAGATGAGGGAGGGGCCAGGGGTGAAGAAACCCAGGACCCCCCCTCTGAAACTGGCCAGGAAGGTGAAAATGACCTTGTCCTGGAAAACCCAATTCCTCCTGTGGAGGAGGAGGAGGAGGATCAGACTGACCTCCCCTTTGTCCCCCCAGGAAGAGTTCTGAGTGTGCCCAGAAGGTCTAGGTCTCCTTCTCAGGAGTCTAACCACTCTGACACCTCAATAGGGTCCTCTGTCTCCTCTCAAAGGAGGGAATCCTCTCATGAGAGAAGAAAGAGACTGATTCAATATGAGCAGACTCAGCTTGAACTCAGGAAACAGCAATTGGCTATAGACAGGGAGTCCCTAGATCTCTATAGAGAGAGACAAAAGTTGGGACTAGAGTCCCATTGTGGCAGCAGTTTCCCCAAAGATAGGGAAAGGTCTTATGACCATAGAAACCTGAGCAAGATTGTCCCTCCCTACCAGAGTGGGGATGATATCCACAAATGGATAACTGCTCTAGAGAGGGCCTGTAAAGTACAGAGGGTCCCTCAGGAGCAGTGGGCAGCAATCTTGTGGCTCTCCTTTGCAGACAAAGGTAGAGACAAGCTCCTCACTGTTAGAGAGGAGGATGCTGATAATTACAAAGTCTTGAAGAGTGCTCTAATTGATGGGTTTGGCCTAACCACTGAACAATACAGGTTAAAGTTCAGGGATACCCAAAAAGCACAGACTCAAGACTGGGTGGACTTTGTTGATTGTTCTGCCAAGGCTCTGGAAGGTTGGTTATTGGGCAGTAAGGTATGTGACTTCACAGGATTGTACAATCTGATAATGAGGGAGCAGATTCTTAATAACTGTCAAAATCAGCTGTTGCATCAGCACCTGGTAGACTCTGATCTGACCTCTCCCCAAGAATTGGGAAAGAAGGCAGACAAATGGGTCAGAACCAGGGTGAAGCAGAAGGTACAGAACCAAGGTGGTGACCCTAAGAAGCAAGATTCGAAAACCTCTGATAAGGGTGGGGAGAAGGGTAAAGATCAAAAGTCTTCACAAGGCCCCCAAAAATCTTCTTCAGGTGGGGATTCACAGTCTACCAAAGGGAAAGGCCAAAGAAAACCATGGTGCAAGGTCTGTAAGCAAAAGACCCACTGGACCAGTGATTGCACCAAGTCCAAAGACTCAACTCCAGCCCCCACCAATGCCCCTAAGGCACCTGCTCCCCCTAGTGCAGTTACAGTTGGTGGTGGGACTACACCAGCCAAGGGTTTAGTAGGGTTGACCCTGGGTAAAGAGATGAGCTCTGACCTAGTCAGAGAACTCACTCAGGCTGTCCTAGTCTGTGATGGAGGCATGGATATGACCTCCTCTGTGAGTCCCAATAATCTGGGCAAGTACAGACAACAGCCTTTAATCAATGGAAGAGAGGCTTTGGCATTTAGGGACACAGGGGCAAGTGTCACCATGGTGACACAAGACCTTGTGAATCCTGGGCAGATTATACTTGGTGAAATGTACCAAGTGACCAATGCTAGCAACGTCAGAACAGACCATACTCTGGCAGTTGTTAAATTCTCCTGGGGAGGGGTAACTGGCCTTAAGAAGGTTGTGGTAAGTGCAGACCTACCCGTTGAATGCTTGCTTGGCAATGACTTAGAAACTTCAGCTTGGGCAGAAGTGGAGCTCAGGACCCATGCAGAAATGCTGGGGATCCCTGCAGATGTGTTTGCTGTAACCAGGTCACAAGCCAAAATGTCTAGCACTGAACAGGCCTTGGATTCTGGAATAATGGACCAAGTGCCTTCCAAGAAGAGGAGTAGTAGGGTAAAGGCAGTGCCTTCCCCCTTGGCTCAGAAGGAAGATCAGTCCCTTGAGGGGGATGATCTCAGTCCTGAGGAAGGAACTGTCCCAGAGGAGCTTGAACCTGAACAGGTTGAGTTCTTGGGGACAGGGGGACCTTCCAGGGCAGATCTGAGCCAGGAGCAGCAGAGCTGCCCCTCTCTTGAACCCCTCAGACAGCAAGCTGCTGCTGAGGCTGCTGGGAAAGCTAGTGGTCCCCATACTGTGTATTGGGATGATGGACTCTTGTACTCAGAGTGTAGAGACCCCAAGCCTGGTGCTACCAGGAGGTTGGTTATACCTCTGAAGTTCAGGGGCTTCCTATTGACCCTAGCCCATGATATTCCCTTAGCAGGTCACCTGGGCCAGAACAAGACTTTGGACAGAATTGTCCCTCACTTTCACTGGCCCCACATGTCTGAAGACACCAAGGAGTTTTGTCGCTCCTGTGTAACCTGCCAGGCCAGTGGCAAGGCAGGTGGCACTACAAAGGCCCCCTGATACCACTACCTGTGGTGGGGGTTCCCTTTGAAAGGGTGGGGATTGACATTGTTAGTCCCATGGATCCCCAAACAGCATCTGGGCACAGGTTTATCCTGGTGGTAGTGGATCATGCCACCAGGTACCCAGAGGCTATTCCCCTTAGGACCACTACAGCACCTGTGGTGGCAAGGGCCCTCCTGGGAATTTTCTCAAGAGTGGGCTTCCCTAAGGAGGTTGTATCAGACAGGGGTGCAGCTTTATGTCTGGATACTTAAAAGCAATGTGGAAGGAGTGTGGAGTGACTTACAAGTTCACCACACCCTATCACCCACAATGCAATGGTTTAGTTGAGAGATTCAACAAAACCTTGAAGGGCATGATTAAAGGGCTCCCAGAAAAGCTTAGGCGAAGATGGGACATACTCTTGCCCTGCCTTTTATTTGCGTACAGGGAGGTGCCTCAAAAGGGGGTTGGCTACAGCCCCTTTGAACTTTTGTTTGGTCACCCTGTCAGGGGTCCACTGTGCTTGGTGAAGGAAGGATGGGAGTTACCTCTCAAGCCCCCAAAGCAAGACATAGTGGACTACGTACTTGGTCTCCGCTCCCGGATGGCTGAGTATATGAAAAAGGCAACTAAAAACCTTGAGGCTAGCCAGGAACTTCAAAAGGCCTGGCATGACCAAAGAGCTGTACTGACTGTTTATCAGCCAGGACAGAAGGTGTGGAGTGTTGGAGCCAGTGGCCCCAGCAGCTATCCAAGACAAATGGAGTGGACCCCACACCATTGTTGAGCAGAAGGGTGAGGTTACCTACTTAGTAGACCTAGGAACACCCAGGAGTCCCCACAGGGTTCTCCATGTCAACAGATTAAAACCCTATGTGGACAGGGCAGACATGGGCTTGCTCATGGCTGTAGGAAGGTGGAATCTGACTATATGGTTGCCCCCACTTTTTTTATGGTGTTTTGCTGGTTTATGACTTAGTTGGACTGGGATCCTGCTATTCAGGGCCCCAGTCTATCTGCTTTCTCTGTAAAAGGTTTCCATGTGCCTTAGGCACATCACTGATTGGAATCTGGAGTGCCCTTATAAGTCCCTAGTATATGGTATACTATGTACCAAGGGCATAGGTACCTCAGAGGCCTGCCAGGGGCTGCAGCATGTATTATGCCACCACTGCAAGGCCATCCAAACTGACACCACAGGTCTGCTACTGCAGCCTGGGTAAGGTGGTGCATGCACCCCTTACTGTGATTTAGGTTACCTATATCACGAAATACATACACACATATAAACCTATAAGTCACTCCTAAGGCAGGCCTTATCAATCCTAAAGGCAGAGTGCATGGTTCCTATGTGAGAGGGTGCCCCTGCATGAGCAGGGCCCCTCTGCAGCGTTCGGAGACCATCTCTGATGCTGTTTGTAGTGCAGCCTGACCATATACTCTTAAGCGCATTATATCCTCGTGGTAAAATGCTAACTTTGGAATGGCTGCACCTAAACATGTCGTGTTTGGTGTCAAACATCTTGGAATACTACCCCCCACCAATCCTGGCGGCGGGGGTAGCATTCCACCCTTCTAGAGGGAAAGACATGTTAACTCTGACGAGTCCGGTAACTTCTTTCCAGAGCCCTGGCATCACAAAATGGATGCTGCTGCCACAGACACGAGTCTGGCCTCCTGCTGCTGGACGAAACTCCGGCAGGGGAGGCCTGGACAATAGGTTTCCTGTCCCAGGGAGGTGTGACCACCTCCCCAGACAGGATAATGTGTATTGGGGCTGGGCGGGAGCACTTTCGGGTGCTTTGAAGTCCTGCACTGGGGGCACATTTGGTGTCCCTGTGCATACCCCAGTTCAAACCGGATCAGGGGCTTGCAGCCCCTGCTTTGGCGCGAACTGGACAAAGGAAAGGGGTGTAGCCACCCCTCTGCCCTGACCCACCCATAGGTGGGGCCACAGAGTAGTCCAACCCTATTTTTAGAATAAAGGTAGGAACCCAGTCCTTAGGACTTTAGATTATACCTGGACGAAACTCTGAAACTGAATCCTGGACCTTCGACGCTCTACGACAAGATTAGAGGACAGAAGAATCTCCCTTGGGGTCAAGGAGTGACTCCCCTGCTAGGCAGGCACCAAAGAAGCATCTGTCCGGTTTGCATTTCTGAAGCTCCCGTCGGACGCCGAAGTCATCGCATCACCAGAGGTGGATTCTCAGACTTCCCCGAGGCTACCCTGAGTCCCCAGCAAAGCTGAGGCCCGTGGCTATCGTGGGTGACTTGAGACCGTGACCCCTGGACACCGAGCACACTTGCAAGTGCATCCTCTTCTGGGTCTCCCAAGAAGTCGTGCTTTGGGCTCCGAGTAGCCCTAGCCTCCAGCACTACCTGCACCGAAGATCACTGGCTCCCACTCCACGAGTGTCCTGTAAGCCAGATCCACGTGCGGCGTCACGAGGCTCCTTTGCGGTCGCTAGCCCGTTGGCTAGTAGCCTTTAACGAAGGCCAATTCTTTTCTTACTTGGCATCCTGGTTGCTCCAGGCCTGCCCTCACTTACCTTCGCTGGGTGAGGTCCACAGACCTTGCTGGTCTGCACCATCAATGATCAACATCTTCACCGAGACTTGCCGTTGCCAAGGCTTGTTGGGTCCAATCCGGTCGCCGACACCTCAGCACTCGACAGACATCGTGTACCAGCCCGAATCGTGCTCCTGGTCGCCGACAACGCCTCCTGGACCTCGTGGCTGAAGAGTCAAGATGACCGTCAACGCACCTGAAGCACTCGACATCGGTGGGCATCTGTCCATCGCCTTCCCGGTCACTGGCTAGTGACCCAGACTCTGTCCCCTCTGCTTTCAGGTTCTTCAGAACTCCGATCCACTCTTGGATCCACCCGGACACTTTTCTCTTGGCCGCCAGCAGCACTTTGCAGCAGATCGCCATTCGAATCGACGACGAAACCTGACCCCGAAAGGCACCTATGCACCCAGCTTCCCTGGGTGAGGTAACACGAGTACTCCGGTGCTCCCGTGGGTAGAGACTCTTCAAAGTCCTAGATCTCAAAGGGTTTTGTCCTAGTCCTCTTTTAAGTGTCCCTTTCCTCTATTTTCCCGATCCCGACTTTCTCCATAGAAGTTAACGGCGTATTGCGGTTGTGTATTTACACTGCTCGCGTCTCCCGTGGGTCCCCTGTGTCACTACCTTGGGTGGTTCCTTGTGGTCCAAGCACTTCTAGAGGCTCTAGGCCTAGTACCTAGTTCAGTCGTGGTTCGCATACCACTTTATTGGTATATGGTTTGGTACGCCCCTAGGGCCCAAACGTGTATTTGTGCTATTACTGTGAATTAATAACTTATAACTTATGTACTTCGAACTCTAGCCTCATAAAGAGACTAGAGGGGTGTGTTTAGCAATAAATACATATATTTTGAATATATACCTGGTGTGGTGCTCTTTCATTTGGTCACTCAAGAGATTATAGACTGGTAAAACAAGCTGCTTTACATTCCTTCAAGACTTAGCCTGAAGGCTGCTCTCCATAGCTACCACTAGGATAGCTTTCAATAAGGTTGTCTTTAACCTATCTCCAATAAGGGGTTGTTTGGACTGGTGCAAGGTGCCCACTATAATTAGTGGACAGCATATGCCAGGCCAACTTCTCACAATGGCTACTGATGAGGGACAGGAGGAAGAGAGTGACCCACTCCCTGACCTGCTCTCACAGAACCCTGATGATGGGTCAGTGGATGGTGTAGCCTTGGCAGGCAGCCTCACTACCCAGCAGCAGACTGATTGCAGACAGGTGCTCAATCAGTTCAGACACATATTCTCACTGACACCCAGTCAGACTACCTGGTGCACTCATGAAGTGGACACTGGGGACAGTCTGCCTATTAAAAATAAGATTTATAGGCAACCTGACCATGTCAGGGACTGTATCAGGACAGAAGTCCAGAAGATGTTGGATTTGGGAGTTATTGAACCCTCAGATAGCCCTTGGGCTAGTCCAGTGGTCCTTGTGCCAAAACCTCACACCAGAGGTGGGAAAAGAGAGATGAGGTTGTGTGTGGACTACAGGGGTCTCAATGCAGTCACTAGGACTGATGCCCATCCAATACCAAGGGCAGATGAGCTAATAGACACTTTGGCCTCAGCCAAGTATCTAAGCACATTTGACCTGACAGCTGGCTACTGGCAGATCAGACTAGCTGATGATGCAAAGCCAAAGACAGCATTCTCAACCCCTAGTGGGCATTATCAATTTGTGGTGATGCCCTTTGGTCTGAAGAATGCACCTGCCACTTTTCAGAGGCTGGTGAATACAGTCCTTAAAGGTCTGGAAGCCTATAGTGCAGCATATCTAGATGATATTGCTGTCTTTAGCTCCACCTGGGAGGATCACCTGGTCCACCTCAGAAATGTTTTACAGGCCCTGCAGAAAGCAGGCCTGACTATCAAGGCCACCAAGTGCCAGATAGGGCAGAGTCAGGTTGTGTACCTGGGCCACCTTGTGGGTGGAGGCCAGGTTCAACCACTGCAGAGCAAGATCCAGACCATCATGGACTGGACTGCTCCAACTACCCAGACTCAGGTGAGAGCCTTCTTAGGCCTGACTGGGTACTATAGGAGATTTGTCAAGGGGTATGGATCAATAGTGACACTCCTGAATGACTTAACTTCCAAGAAAATGCCCAAAAAGTTTCAGTGGACAGTTAGCTGTCAAAAGCCATTTGATGACCTGAAGCAGGCCATGTGCACTGCTCCCATTCTACAGAGTCCTGATTAATCCAAGAAGTTCATTGTTCAAACTGATGCATCTGAATTGGGGGTAGAGCAATACGTAACTGAACGGTTGT